>CATIWF010082018.1:0-14785 GCA_949630135.1 Balakata baccata | reverse complement strand
TCATAAACAAGAGAAAACCAAATAAAGAAGAGTCAGTAGTTACAGTTGGCAACAATGACATAGTGAAAGTTCTTTTTGTTGGCAGTGCCTGTTTGAATCTAGAGATTGGTTTTGAACTCTTTTTGAAAAATATTTTGTACATACCATCATTTAGGTGGAACTTGATATTAGTATCTGAATTAGACAAAATAGGCTATGCTTTTGTATTTAAAGATGCGGTTGTGAATATAAGTTTTGATTCAAAAGAAGTTGGTCGTTGCTTTTTGTCATATGGTCTGTATCAAATATGTTTGAGTTCAAATGAGATTTATTCCACATCCTGTATTGTTGAACATATTGCCAAAAGACCTCTAATAAAGGATAAGTCTTCCATGTTATGGCATAAAAGGCTTGGCCACATTTCTAGGGAAAATGTAGAAAGGCTAATTAAGGAAAATATCATGTCTGCCCTTGACTTCAGTGACCTAGAAATACATGTTGATTGTTGTAGGGGCAAACTGACTAAGATTAAGAAAAAAAGGATCTATTCGGAGTTCAAATCTCTTAGAGATAATCCATGCAGATATATGTGGACCTTCTTTGCCCACAATATGCAATAACAAGTATTTCATAGCATTCATTGATGATGTTTCTCGATATGGATATCTGTATTTGATTAAAGAAAAGTTTGAATCTCTTGATAAATTCAATTTAAGACTAAAATTGAGAAACAATTGGGAAAAGTTATCAAGGTTGTTAGATCTGATCGAGGTGGTGAGTATTATGGCAAATACAGTATTGCAGGACAGGTAAAAGGTCCTTTTGCCAAATACTTGGAGGACTATGGAATAGTTGCTCAGTTTACTATGCTGGTAGTCTTGAATAAAATGGTGTGGCTAAAAGACGAAATCGTACCTTAAATGAAATGACAAGGAGCATGATGTCAATGTCAAATCTCCTAGACTTTTGTAGGGTAAGGCTATGATAATGACATTATATATCCTCAATAGAGTCCCCAGCACGTCTGTGGCTAACACGTCGTTTAAATTGTGGACCAGAAGGAAACCTAGCTTGAATTATTTTTGAGTTTGGGGTTGTCCTTCAGAGGTATGCCTTTATAATCTTGTTGAGGGTAAATTGCATTCTAGATCTACTCATTGTTATTTCATAGGGTATCCAGATCATTCTAAGGGCTACAAATTTTATTGTAAAGAAAGGGGTTCTAGAATTGTGGAATCATAGACAGCTAAATTTTTAGAATTTGATGTAGCTGATGAGGGTGATCACTCTAAGATCATAAGACAGGAAAAACAGACTTAGGTTATACATATTCCTGTAACCAAGCAACTTGCAATGTTGGATCATACACCTGTGATTAATCCAATTTTGGAAGAGCCTATACAGTTAATGAGACTTCATCATCACAGGATGCAGTTGCACATGTTCCTCTTAAGAGGTCAACCAAGTAAAGGAAACATGTTATTTCCTCTTATTATGTGGTTTATATAGGTGAGAGTGATTATGACATTGGTCATATTACTGATCCTACATCTTTTGAAGAAGTTGTTTCTAATTCCTAATATGATATGTGGAGGAATGCAATGAGAGATGAAATGCAATCTATGGATTGTAATGGGGTGTGGGAGCTTGTTGAATTACCTGAAGGTTATAGACCTATTTGTTATAAATGGGTCTATAAGACCAAGAAAGACTCTAAAAGGAATATAGAGAGGTTGAAATCCAAATTAGTTGCCAAGGGATTTACTCAGAGAGGAGGAATTGATTATAATGAAATTTTTTCTCCTGTATCCTTAAAGGATACATTTAGAGTAATCATGGCACTAGTAGCTCATTTTGATCTAGAACTACATCAGATGGATGTTAAAACTGCATTCCTAAATGGAGAACTGAATGAAGAGGTCTATATAGAATAACCTGAAGGTTTTTAGATAAATGGTAAGGATCATCTAGTGTGTAGACTTAATAAGTCTATTTATGGTCTGAAACAAGCCTTACGACAATTGTACGTAAAATTTGATAGTGTAATCACCTCTTTGGGATTTTTCAAGAGTAAAGTTGATAGATGCATATATCTCAAGATCAATAGGAGCAGGTATATCTTTCTGATACTGTATGTTGATGATATATTGCTTGCAAGCAATGATTTAGGAACACTGCATAAGGTAAAGTAGTTGTTGTCTAAATATTTTGATATGAAAGATCTTGGAGAAGCATCTTTTGTCCTTGGAATTGAAATCCATAGGGATAGATCTCAAAACCTTTTAGGTCTCTCCCAGAAAGCATATATTTAGCAGATTTTAAAAAGACTCAATATGCAAGATTGTAAGTCTTGGGATGTATCAATTGTTAAAGATGATAAATTGAGCCTAACGCAGTCTCCCAAGAATAAAGTTGAGAGAGAATCAAGGAAAGCAGTGTCATCTGCTAGTGTAGTGGGAAGCTTAATGTATGCTCAAGTATGCAGTAGACTGAACATTGCATTTGCAATTGGTATTCTAGGTAGATACCAATCTAATCCCGGAATGGACCATTGGACTGCGGCTAAAAGAGTTTTGAGATACCTTAAAGGGACTAAGGATTACATCTTGACATACAGAAAGGCTGAAAATCTTGAGTTAATTAGTTATATCGACTCAGATTTTGCTAGCTGTTCTGATGACAGAAAATCCAAATCAAGCTACATTTTTATGTTAGCTAGTTGGGTTGTATCTTGGAAAACTATTAAACAGTCCTTAATCTTGTCTTCCATAATGCAAGTTGAGTTTGTAGCATGTTATGGTGCAGCTATACAGGCGGTTTGGCTATGAAATCTCATTGCAGAAATGTCAATTGTTGATTCCATTGACAGGCCCATAAAGTTATATTGTGATTATTTGCCAGCTGTATTGTTTGTGAAAAACATTAAGAATATCACTGGTCTAAGTATATGGAAGTCAAATATTTGACAGTAAAAGAGCTAATAAAGAAGGGTGACATTGAAATATAGAATATCGATACAGATGATATGATAGATGATCCCTTTACTAAGGGTATTCGACCCAATGTTTTAAGAGACATGTCATTAGTATGAGTCTAAAGTCGACTTTTGATACCTTGGATTAGTGGGAGAGTTTCTTATTGCTCTATGTATTTTGGTTTGTACTTTATACATTGGTATAATGTACTTTGTAAATTGATGATCATCAATGCAGTATGTATATATTTTCATTGAAAAATATTTGATGATATATTTTCATTGGAAAAAATTTGATATTGCATTTTCGTGGAAAAATATTAAAAGTTATATTTTCATTGGAAAATTTAATGTGATGTATATAGATATGATAAATTAAAGTCTTAAGATTAGTATCGTCTTAAGCAAAGGCTTGGGGCATTAAAGTTTATAGCCTTGATTGTATATCTTGTGACACATAAAGAATCGTACGATATAATGTTTTTAATATATACACAGACTTCATTTGAAGTCATAAAAAATTTCTTATGCATACCTGTGTTACATTCATATAAGAAATCACTGACTGACAAAAAAATTAACACGTAAAGTTTGATCATAAAGTGAGTGTTGACTAATCTTACCACATTACCACACTATGCTCATGATTGATAGGGTTATTGATAAATGTGACCATATAAAGTGCTATATTCTTGAATAATGTGGTTTCTGCCATGATTTTTTGCCAATGATTTTATCGAATCGAGCGGAAATCAGAAATCTTTTGTAATAGATTCTCAATTAATTAGCCCAAGTGGGAGAATGTTAAATATATTTAATATCTAATTATGGCTGTGAGCTCATTAATTGAAAAATAAAGATATATTACAAAATAAATGGCATTAAGAATCTGATCAATTCTTTATTTAAGCAGTACTTCATTAATTAATTTAGTGTAGATAATTAATGTAGGCCAAATAATAATATGAATGTAATGGACGACCCATGATTATTATATTATGTAGGTTAAGTCTCTCTTGTTACTGTCTTTTACTTCCTGTATAAAGTTAGATAGAGATAAAGGAAATGAATAAGGTTTAGAATTTCATCATTCTAAGTCAAGAAATGAGAGAAGTTCTTAGTGCAAACTCATTGATATCATTCATGTGATGATAAATTCGGTGAAATCATGTTCTTTTCCATATCCTCTATCTCTATTAAACTTATTTTGTGCTCTAAATTTTATGTATTAGATCCTGAAATTGATTTTGGCTAAATTGATTTTTAATCAATATGAATAGTCATTTTAATGCATACACTATAATGGGGTATTTGATATTGATGTTGCCTGTGCCAAAATAGTTTTGACTATAATTTCTTGAAACACTTATATGTGAGCGATTTAATTTTTTAGAATATCTGATAATTATTCGGTATTCAAAATTTGGTATAAGAGTGTTTAGTAAAATATCAATTTATGATTGATTCTTATTTTAATCATCCGTTGATGGGAAAATTTTTATTTTAGAATATTTTTTATAAACTACAGTGAGCAAACTGTATTAATATTTTTATGTGAGAGATTTAAATGAAATTTGTAACATATAATATTTTTTAAAAAATGTAATATTATATATATGTGAAATTAATGTGATTAATGAATTAGACTTGGATTTAGTCGGTGATGGCGGGAAGGAAGGAAAGAGAGGGAAGATCTAAAGAAGCGATTGCGGCGCAGCAGAGTACGGATTATAAACATTTTTGGTTAATATTATACTAAAACATCACATTATTTTATTGCTTATATATCCAAAAATTTTATAAAAATAAAAACCGCGTAGACCATAGAATTAGAATTTTGTATTTTACGGCCACCCCTTCATGAGTTTATCAGTTTAATAATTATTATGTTTTAGACTACCTATAATCACTTTATGTATGACGTACGTTTTAATTTCTAGAATTTTGATATATATATATATATATATATATATTTGTTGAATTACGCATATAACTTGTTAATCTATTAATAAATTTTAATTTAATGATATTTATCGGGTGAATAGAATTTCAAATTTTCGTATTCAAATCTTCCATTAAAACCCTTTATCAAAAAACTTATTAATCTAAAAAATATATTTATTATCGGTTTCATATTTATAAAATAAAAAATATGTTCTTTATACTTAGCATACATCATTTTGGGTTATAAATAAATATCTGAATGACAAATTTATATATATATATATATATATATATATATATGAAATTGCTACTTTAACCTAAAGTTTATGGCCGAAAACTGTAGCCTAAATTTTTTTTTTTTTTCCTCCTTAAATTCAATCAAGTTTCCAACTCGCAAAGTTGTAATATTAGAAATATTGCTAATGCCTTGTCAAGAGAACAACAATAATAAAAGTAAAATTGTTAATTCAATATTCAAAACAAGAGAAATGGAAAACTATCTGAGGCATGTGTTCCATACAGTTTTTTTAAGACAAATTCGTCTCCTATACTGGTATTTAGGATAACCAGCATTTGTCTCACAGGACACAACAGATTTCAAGTAATTGTTAAATGTACAATACCTACTTACATCGAACTTAAACTTATCACACTCTCTATTACTTGAGAAGAAGAAGAAAGTAAGAACTCTTCAAGAACAATCAAAGTAAACTCTTCAAAAAACTCTTTAAAATTCAAGACAAAACCACCTATTTATACTAGATGGAGGAGACATGAGATTAATTGTGATTAATTTCCTTTAAAGGCCGCCAATAATGTCTTTGTAACTCTCAAATAATGGTGAAATTAATCTTTGAAACATTAGAAATTGAAATTCCAAAAGACATAAAGCTCAAAAGACCATTATGGAACAGAATCCACATGGGCGTGTGGATCTGCCTTGCACACAATGCAGACACAACGACACGACTGTGTGGATTAACACGGGAGTGTTGCCAAATTTTTCAGAAATAAAAAAATAGTACTTGTTTAGGACTACGAGATTTTGGATCAATATTTATGTACGCAGGTCACGCACCTACGCATTGGCCCATCTCAGACTATAGATTTGCACCCCCTACGCCTGAGCGCACGAGAGAAAGCCTTCCATTCTATTTTTTTTACCCATGTAAGAATACATGTCTATATATAAACACAAGTTCAACTTCAATTTTTAGTGATTTGGGACAAACTTCAACATATTCACTTTTCACTTTTAATCTCCTTACTATAGAGCTTACATTGAGCTTTAGTTTCTATTCACACATTCTTCATTTTGAGCATATGAATAATTAATTCATAATCCTCATGCCAAATAATATATATCAGAGTCTTTCTCCCAAAACCGAATAGTGGGACCCACTCGAATTATTCTCTCAAAATGGCTCATAATCACAATTTTTCCAACATGCCTAATGGGGAATTGGGATATGCTTTTTCTTTCTATTATAAATATGTTATGATAATATTGTAATAGTTGAAAAATGTTGGATGTCTATCATTATCTTTATAGATAGATTTTTTATATAAATAGAACTATATTTCTGTAACATTTTTACACCTATAAATATGTGTTACAATAAATAAAAATTGATTGTTTTCTTCTTCCTTTTTTTACTATCTTCCTTCTTTATTTATTGTTCTTTATTTTATAATACGTCATCAGCATGATTGTGAAAAAAATGTGAAACTCTAGCTGCTCTATTCCGCTTTGAGTGTTGTGCTGGTGCCAGTTTACTTTCTGCAAATCTTGGGTTTTTTCTTTCATGGAAGGTCAGTTGAGTTTTTTATTTAAAGTCTAAAATGAACTATTTGGTTGGTAAGTGATTAAATAAGTACAAAAGAAAAATTTTATCTTTCTATTCTTATGATTTGTTTTAACTTTTAACTCATAAATATTTTTATCACATCAAATTCACAAAGATTATGTTAATATTTATAGCTAGTCTTATTCTATGCTTCTAATTGTTTTTCTTAACGGTCATGGAAGAAATTTTGAATTTGAACTATTAATTTCATTAAGAAAGTTAAAGTGACATTTGTGATAATTGTTTTGGGACTATTACTGATTTACCATATAGTTGTCTTTTGTTATATTATTTAATATCAGATGTTATAGTGTTTAAAAAAACTAATATTATATAGTTCTTGAAAAATTTGCAATATAAATTTTAGTTCCCAAATAACTAATATTATATATAATTTCTAAAAAATTAATATTATTTATAGTTCCTAAAAAATTAGTATTATTTTCATTCAAAATTTCCTTTACAATTTTTGTTAAGTCTAACATCATTTATGTATATTTATTATTTTTTTATTTTTTTTGTTGTCTTACGGATGAAATATTTTTTATTTATATTTATTTAATTAATATTGATTTTAGTTCCTGAAAAACTTTTATTATAAATTTTTTTATCGAATTAACTACATGTTAGTTCCTGAAGAACTAATATTATATAGTTCATGAAGAATTTTTATTATAAATTTTAGTTCTTAAAGAACTAATGTAATATATAGTTCCTAAAAAAAACTTGTATTATAAATTTTAGTTTCTGAATAACTAATATTTTTTATGGTTCCTTAAAGAAATTTTATTATAAATTTTAGTTTCTAAACAACTAGTATTAGTTTTAGTTCTTAAAGAACTAATTGTATTATCACTTAATTTGCTATTCTAATAATTTCTTCTTAGACATTCTCCACTTTACTAGTATAATCATATAAATTTGGTTGATGTGGATTCTATGGTTAATTTAAAATTCATATTAATTTATATTCGTTATTTATTTTGTTTCTATATTTAGACCATTTATTAATTAATATTGATTATAGTTCCCAAGGAACTATTGTTACATACATTGTTGAAAAACTTATATTATAAATTTTTGTTCCTGAAGAACTAGTCTTAGTTTTAATTCTTGAAAAACTAATTAAATAAATAACTAAGGTATATATTTCTAAAAAATATGATCTTAAATTTCCAAAGAATTAAATATCCTGAAATTTAATATCCTAACTAATATTTTATATTCCTAAAGAACTAAACATAATATCTATAAAATCTTTAAAAGACAGATACTAATTAACATATTATTTATTTTGTATAGACAATATCGAATTTGACAAAACTCAAATTTGTGGCACTCGATATCAAAGGCAATAATTATTTATCGTGGATACTAGATCCCGAAATATATTTGGATAATGAGTTTTGAAAATATAATCAAAGATGACAATGTAAATGCTTAAAATTATGTATTTCCTTTAGCTCCTTAGTTTAATTTATGTTTTTTTCTCTTTTATTTTAACACTGGTTTAACGTGTTAGTAATTTGAGTATTTTTTGTTTAATTTTTAATTGAATTATTACTTTGTTTCTTATAAATATATATTTTTTTTTATTTTTTTATGAAGATATTATGGATCCTACTCAATAATTAGTAGGATTAAGAGCAAATGATGCAAATTTATGTCTTGTGAATTATGCAACCACACATACCATATTAAAAGATAATAAATATTTTTCTCACCTAATAATTGAAGAAACTTATGTTAATATAATATCTAGCAGTAAGAAAATAATTGAAGGTTATAGAACAGCAAATATATTACTACCTGAAGGTAAATATTTTTTTTTATTAGAAATGCATTATTCTCCCCAAAATCCGGTAGAAATTTAATGAGTTTTAAAGATATTCGCTGAAATAGATATCATACTGAAATGACAAATGTAGGAAATATTAAATATCTCTATATTACAACCCTAGTAATGGGTAAGAAATGTGTATTAGAGAAATAACCTGCTTTCTCTTCTGGTTTATATTACACACATATGTATATAGTTGAAACAAATGTGGTAGTAAACCAGTAGTTTACTTATCCAAATACTTTTCTTATTTGACATGATCGCTTAGGTCATCCTAGATCAACAAGTATGTGAAAAATTATTGAGAGTTCATATGGTCATCCATTGACGAACAAGAAGATTCTTCAATCCAATGAATTTTTATGTTCAGCTTGCTCTTAAAGAAAGTTAATTATTAGGCTTTCACCAAATAAAATTCAAAATGAATCACCTAAATGTCTGGAACGTATACAAGGTGATATTTGTGGACCAATACATTTACAATGTGGACCATTTAAATATTTTATGGTGTTAATAGATACATTAATAAGATGGTCATATGTATGTTTCTTATCAACTCGAAATATAGCATTTACTAGATTAATTGCTCAATTAATTCGATTAAGAGCATGATTTCCATAATATGCTATTAAGAAAATTCGTCTTGATAATGCTAGTGACTTTACATCTAAGGCATTTAATGATTATTGTATATCAATTGGAATAACTATTGAATATTCTATAACTCATGTTTATACTCAAAATGGTCTAGCAGAATATTTTATTAAACATCTACAATTAATAGTTATATAATTGCTTATGAAAACCAACCTCCCAATTATTGTTTGGGAATATACAATTTTACATGTAGCAACTCTTATACATATCAGACTAACTAGTTATCAAGAATTTTCACCATTACAGTTGGTTTCTGGCCAGAAACCAAATATCTCTCATTTAAGAATCTTTGGATGTGCTGTTTATTTCCTAATTGACCCCTACATTACACAAAAATGGGACCTTAGAGGAAATTAGAAATATTATTGGATATGAATCCCCTTCTATAATCAAATATCTTAAACCATTTACTAGGGATGCCTTTACAGCAAAATTTAATTATTGTCATTTTAATGAGCTTTATTTCCTAAATTGGGGGGATAAAATAAGCAATTAGAGAAACAAATTATTTAGAATGAACCATTATTAAATCATCTTGATTCTTATACAAAACAATATGAGTTAGAAATTTAAAGGATCATTCATTTACAAAGTATAGCAAACTAATTGTCAGATGCATTTTGTGACATAAAAAGAGTTACTAAATCTCATATACCAGCTGAAAATGCTTCAATTAGAATTGATATCCTAATAGGACAAAATGTTAATATTATAGCAAATGAGTCTATGACAAGCTAGAAGCGCGGTAGGTCACCCAGTTTCAAGGATAAAAACCCAAAAAAGAAAAGGGAACAAAATTCAAATACTGCCAATGCTCCTGGAGAGCCTATAATAATAGATGACATAGATGAGCCTGTAACCTTAGAAGAGGTTCAGGTACTTGAAAATTATGAAAATAATAAGATCTCAATCAACTATGTCATTTCAAGAAAGAGATGAGATTGAAGTGAAACTGTTGTCCATAATATATTTGCACATGCAGTAGTAATTGATATTGCAAAGGAAAGTGAGGATATTGAACATAAGTTTGTTAATGAATGTCGACAAAGAAATGATTGGCCTAAATGGAAATACATAATTCAGACAGAATTAAACTCATTAGAAAAACACCAAGTCTTTGGACCCATTGTTTTTACACCTGAAAATATTAAGCCAGTCGGCTATAAATGGGTTCTTGTGCCTAAACGCTACAAGAAAAATGAAATTGTAAATATAAAACAAAACTTGTAGTACAAGGATTCTCACAAAAGACCTAACATTGATTATGAAGAAACGTATTCCCAATTGTAGATGCAATTACATTTAGGTTTTTAATTAGTCTAGCAAGTTTAGAAGGATTCAATATGCGACTTATGAATGTCGTTACAACTTATTTATATACATCACTTAATAATGAAATTTATATGAAAGTTCTTGAAGGACTAAACATGCCTGAAACAAGTAACTCAAAACCTCAAGAAATGTATTCAATTAAGCTACAAAGATCCTTGTATGGATTAAAACAATTTGGACAAATGTGGTATAACCGCTTTAATGAATATATTTTGGAGAAATGATATAGTAACAATCCAATTTGTCCATGTATTTTTAGTAAGAAAATAAATTCTGATTTTGCTATTATTGCGGTTTATATTAATGATTTAAATATCATTGAGACTCCGGAAGAGTTGACAGAAATAATAACTTATTTAATAAATGAGTTTGAAATGAAAGATTTGGTACAAACAAAATTTTGTCTCAGCTTGCAGATCGAGCATTTAATTGAAGAGATTTTTATCAATCAATCAATTTATATTGAAAAGATATTAAAATATTTTAATATGAACAAATCTCATCCAATGAGTTCCCCCATAATAGTTAGATACTTGAATGGGGAAAAAGACATTTTTTGTCTTCAAAAAGATGATGAAAAAATACTTAGTGCATAAGTGTTATATCTTAGTGCTATTAGAGTATTAATGTATTTTGCTAATTGCACAAGACTCATAATAGTTAGATACTTGAATGTGGAAAATGACATTTTTTGTCCTCGAAAAGATGATGAAAAAATACTTAGTGCATAAGTGTTATATTTTAGTGCTATTGAAGTATTAATGTATTTTGCTAATTGTACAAGACACGATATAGTATTCTTTGTGAGTTTACTAGCAAAATATAGTTTTTCACCAACTCGAAGACATTGGAATGGTGTGAAATAAGTATTTCGTTATTTACGTTGTACATCAGACATGAATTTATTTTATCCACAAGACTCAAAGTTTGAATTAATTCGATATACAGATACTGGAAATTTGTTTAATCCATATAAAGCTCGATCACAAACAAGCTACTTGTTTACATATGGTGGCACTGCTATATCTTGGCGTTCTACTAAGCAAACTCTAACTGCACATCATCTAATCATGCTAAAATATTAACAATTCATGAGCTTAGTAGAGAATGCATATGGTTGAGATCTATGATCCAATATATTAAATAAACATGTGATATCTCATTTGACAAAGTAAGTCCAACAATGCTATATGAAGATGATGCTTTTTATATTGCACAACTCAAAGGAGGATACATTAAAGAAGATAGAACCAAACACATTTTGTCAAAGTTCTTTTTCACACATGATCTTCAAAAGCAAGAGGTTTTAGATATTCATCAAATTTGATCAATTGATAATTTAACAGATTTGTTTACAAAAACACTCATTACAATAACATTTAAAAAGTTAGTAAACAAAATTGGCATACGCTGACTAAGAGATCTTTGTTAATTAGAAGTCATATTTTCATGAGGGGGAGATTTTAATGCACTGTGCTCTTTTTCCCTTAGCCTAGGTTTGTCTTATTAGATTTTCCTGACAAGATTTTTAATAAGATAATATTACAGCGCAAATTTCTACATAAATAATGTACTTTTTTTTTCCTTTACTAAGGTTTTTCCTTACATAGTTTTTCTTATTAAGATTTTAACGAAGTATATTTTATGTAATAGACATCCAAGGGAGAGTGTTATAATAATATTAGAGTAGTTGAATAATGTTAGTGTCTATCATTATTTCTATAGATAGTTTCCTTATGTAAATAAAACTTTATCTCTGTAACATTTCTATACTTATAAATGTGTTACAATCAATAAAAATCGGTTGTTTCCTTATTCCTTATTCCTTCTTCTAGTCTCTCATATTCTCTATTCCTTCTTTATTTTTTGTTTTTTATTTTATAACAAAATCCAATTAATGAGATAATAAAAGAGAGAATTTTCAAAAAAAAAAAAAAGGGATAATAAACGAGAGAGTTAGTTGATAGAATCCACAATAAAAATTAAGTAATTTGTTTTAAAAAGAATCAAGTCAAGTAATTAATTAATATTAAAATGCATTCCAAGTATAGATCTTAATTAATTAAGTGAAATGAAACTGAGGGTAGCACTGGCTGACTGCTTTTAATTAATTAAAACACATGTGAAGTGAATTTATGGCCATGTGCTTATGATCATACAATTTATAATCCCTCACAGAAAGTGCGAAGTGAGGGATTCAAACTAAATTTGTTTATTGGGTGAGGCTGTAAATTGTACAGAAAGAATTGCAGTGATAATTAGCAATATAAAGACAATTGCTTACCAAACAAATATGTATAAGTCAAGCACAAGTTATGGATTGGAATTGGATATATATATACACCAAAGCTACAAATCCAAATTCATTTGCGGCGCACTTTTTGCTCTTTCACAACACATTTTGAGCCCTCAAATATCTAATAAGTAATGTATACTCGTTAGCTAATAAAGTGCAGATGAGTTGATATATAATACTTTCAACTTAATTAAATGAGTTTAAATTCTAAATATGCAGTTATCATAAAATTTTTGTAGAAGTATTTTGTCGCCTTTCGGAATTATATCCAACACAAACCCATTAACATATAGACTGAGGTACCTTATGGGAGTGTTTTGCTGCCTTTCAAAATTCTACTCGGTAATAATAAGATTAATCTTATTCCCATTGACATATAGACTAAGGACACTTGTAGTTTCAAAAAAAATGCACTCATTTAATTATATGATATGCTCTTCCTGCTTACCATTTTAATTCATTATTTTATATATCTACAAAGAGACATTTGTTATAACTAATCAAAGGGTGGCTTACTTAATTGGTATTTTCACTTATAAAAATTGAACAATAATTTAAATTCAAGTTTTCTTACCATTACTCACTAATATAAGTGAAACTTTATATATATGAATAATAAGAAAATGACTACTCCCATTACATAGCTCACCACCTACTGGAACTCTATGGAGGGACGGTGCCAGAAAATCTGTTTGTGGGAAAATCTTTTTAGGGGGCCAAATATAATATGTTCCTGAAACTTCATTCTACCACTTTTATAATTCTTATATAGTAAATTGAAGTATGAAATATTTAATGAAGTTAAATCAAACATAAAGCATATATATCTGATAATAATTTGATCTAATAATAAAATTTATATATATACTCAAAAGTATAAAAGTATAATTTCTCAAAAACTTCAATAAAAAAAAATCAAAAAACAAAAATTGAACATATATACCGGCGATATATTTTTTTTTACGAAAGCCATATTTTCTCAATACTCTTAGTTATTATGAAATTGAGATAAAATTATTTGGACCCGTTTGAATTGAGAGATTTTAAAATTTATAGATTCTAACAATTTTATTGTTTGGTTTGATTATAAAATTTATAAATTGTGAACTTATACTTATATTTGATTTAACGACTACAATTCATGTATTTAACAATTAATTTATAATTTTACCATTTATTAAATATTGATAATCTATTATTCCTTAAGCATATATAATCAATCCCACTATATATTTAAAAAAATAAAATTGATTATTTTAAGAGTTAAAAATAAAAAATAAAGTTAATTTATTTTATAATGTTTAATTACATTGCTAAAAATATTTTTCATTAATAATTTAATGCATATTATGCAAAATAATAATAATAATAATAATAATAATAATAATAATAAGCAATTAGTTTAAATTAAAAGAAAAATAATTTACTTTATTGAATTAAGGATAATTTTGGAATACTATTAATTTATTAGAAATAATTTTGAAATAAAAAATTTGGCTACAATCTCTTATTGATTAAAATCTATTGATTTTAAATTTTTCCACATTAAATCTTTCAAATACGAAGAATTTTGGTAGATAAGAGATTTTTTAAAATCCACATATTTTGACCTTTTTTAAATAATCAAATGATGAATTTGACATAAATTCATGAATTGTTCAAAATCTTTCATTTAAAATCTCTCAATCCAAATGTAGTCTTGAATTTTTTTATAATTTAACTTATAAAGAAAAATTAGATAATATAAGAGATGACTCGCTCAATATGGTATAGTCTGTTAAAAATCAAATACAAGAAATAGGATAGGAGAAATGTTAATTCAATATTCAAAATATAGTAGAAAATGGAAAACCAATCTGAGGCCTGTGTAGCACACAGTTTCCTTAAGACAAATTCGCCTCCTACACGGGTGTTTA
>CATIWF010082012.1:0-31041 GCA_949630135.1 Balakata baccata | reverse complement strand
TTTTCCTGCCTATGAGAGAAGTTGCTCCTTCCATCCCACCACTTTCTTTCTTTCTTTTTAAATGATATCATCAAAGGCTTGCATCTTGGATTTAGAAACAACAGCTGGTAGTTTTAGGTACTTGTCTTGGTCACTCAAGTTGTAAATGCCTACTTGGTTGCTCAACTGTGATCTAAGCTGGGAGAGGTGTTTTACTAAAAAAAATTGAAGATTTTGAGTAATTTACTGTCAACCCGCTGCCAGCAGTAAAGATATTGAGAATATTGAGTATCTGACTCATTTCAATGGAATTTACTCTACCTAAGTTGAAGAGAATCGTCAAGAAATAAAGATGGGATACCTTGGGGCTGCTTCTAACAATTTTGATTCCAAAAAGAGAGCCTCTGGAGATGGAAAGGTGGAGCATGTTGGTTACGCCTTCGGTGCAAATTAGGAAAAGAAACGAGAAGAGTGAATCCCCTTGTCAAAGTCTGCAAGTAGGCTTAATGAAACCATGCCTTTCCACATTAATTTTTATGGAGTAAGTTGATGCAGAAATGCAATTAGTCAGCCAATTTATCCCAATTTTAATGCTTGCCAAGTTTTTTGCATGATATGCTCAAGTTAACCCCAATTCCACGCAATCAAAGGCTTTGTTTAACTCTAGCTTTACTGTCATATCGGATCGACACCTAGGCTCTACTGGCCCTTTTATTTTTGAGATAAGCATAATCTCATAGCCTAAGAGGATGTTTGAAATAAGGCGACCCTCGGTAAAGGTTGTTTGATTTTTATTGACGATGAGAGGGATTAAGGGTTGAAGCCTAAGGGTAAGAGTTTTGGACGTCACTTTGCAGAGCACATTACAAAAGCCAATAGGTCGTAGGTTTTTCCTGTTTTTAACACGAGGGACTTTAGGGACCAGGGGAATTACAGTATAGTTTAGATGGTTAATGGAGCCATGTTTAGAATTGTTGTTAAGAGCCATAAAAATATTTTTTGAATTTTTTTATTTTTTATAAATAGTTTTTTTCAAATCTGTTTTTGGAAAAAAATCTATTTACCAACTTTTACCAAAATTAGTTTTAAAATTAAAAATACAATTTTTTCCGAAAAATATTTTTTTCAAACGCAATATCAAACAGAATCGAATAAGTGTTTCTACTACAGTGCAGACGCCATTAATTCCCAATAAGAGCCAATCGCTCGAACCATCAAGATCCTAGGGCTTTGATAGGATTAATGAAGTGTACAGCATTGAAACTATAGTATGGTTTAGATGGTTGATGGAGCCATTTTGGTTGAAAAAGTGTTTCACTGCGGTATAGACACTATTCCCAAAAAGAGGCCAACAAGCTTGGAAGAATTTTATTGTCAAATCAGGACCTGGGACTTTGATAGGATTAATAGAGTGTACAAAAATGAAAATCCCATGATCAATTATCGGAGCAATTAAACTACTATTCATTTCATCAGCAATTCACGGTTCTGAGAGGAGCAAAATTTTTGTTAATTGTTGACTGCTATACTTGGACGATGGAATTTTTATCAGATACCAACCCTATTCATCAATACCATGGGTTTTTTTTTTTGTTGCGTTACCGTCGTCATCATATTGTTTCGATATGAAAGAGCTTAGTGTTCTGATCACCCCACTTAAGCCACTCATATCTCTAGCTTTTTATGCTCAAAAAATCTTTTAACTTCTCAAATAGGCGATTTTCAAGATCAATGAACAAATTTGTATCCCAAATAAGAGGATTATTCTTTAGCAGCTATAGTTGATTTTGGATGGATGAGATTTAAGTGTTGGAATTTTAGAAGGAGATGGCTCATTGTTTCAGTTGTTGTCTGGTGGAAGTATTTTTTGGGCTATGGAGCGAATGGTTATGGATGGGAGGTTAGTAGCCTGCCAAATCTTTTGGATAACGCTAGTAGCCTCAGTGTTTCCGATCCTCCAAGCATCAAAATTGAAGTATTTGGTGCATTTTTTTTAAAGAGGGTAAAGGTGTTTAGAAGTGGGGATTTATTGTTAGAACATTGATCATCAAGGTAAGCAGGAAAGAGCAATTGCCGATCAATAGAAGTTCGACAAAAGTCAAGACATGTCTAGATATTTGCTCTCCATTCCTTCTATTAGTCCATATGAAAGGCAGACCCATAAATCCTAGGTCAGCAAGCTCCATGTCGTTGGTAAAATTCTGAAATATCTCTATTTTCTTAGCATCAGGCAGACCACCACCTTGTTTTTCAGAATAATGTACTATAGCTAACACACCGTTGCTCAACAGTAGCGTTAGTCTGAATTGACCTCTCTTCTTTCTCCATCTATATTCTCTCTCTTTTCCTCCCCTATTCACTTTATCTTTCGATCTCTTTTTCATTCTTCAATAGATGACATTATATGTTATTCTGGGACTGATTTCTAGAATTACTGACGATGCATTCATGAATCTATATCCTACAAAACCACGAGGCCTAAAGGATGCAGTAGCCAACTGAAAAGACAGTAGGGTCAGCTAATTGGATCTACTTTTCTCTATCTACAGTATTCAATTTACCTCGTGCTATTAAGGTAACCAAACAACGTAAAAGGAAATTAGACTTCTTTTGTTTTCTTTTCATCTAATTCTCTTCATTAAAGAAATAAAGGGCAATTTTGCTTCCACACATGGTATAAAAATAAATTGAGAAGTTGAAGAAAGAAAGCCAAAATTACTTCAAAAGCACTTGGCACTTTAATCATCTCTAGTTGAAACATTATCAAAACAATGATATGTTATTGCTACCAAGAACTTTCGTAATTATTGATATTGCTTCAACAGTTTCCTACAAATATAACATTTTGGCCTTTTTATTGTTAGTCAACTGCTCCACTGATTAGCATAGAAACAATTCGTGGGAACTGTAAATGTGAAAAAATTGATGCGCAGAGAGACAGCAGATGTTCTTGTCGACAATCATAGCCCCATTAAAAATGAGCAACATCCAAATTCGTAATTGCAACTAAAAATCATTGCTTAATTATAGTTTTTTTCTTAAAAAGAAAAAAGCAGCACTAATTTAATAAGCAGGGCAATAATGAAAGATGAAAGAAAGGCCTTTGGGATGATGCTTAAGCCTATACTATTGCAAATAAATATAACTAATATAAAATTCTAGCTTGGCGCACCTTCAGCGGAGTGTTCGTTAATGTAACCTTCCTTACGACCTTCAAACCCTGGCCGCATCAGCTTTTTCTCTCTTTTTGCTATGCGCCGCATCTTTTTTTGGTGAATTCTGTCAGCTATATTTTGTGATCTTGTTTGCTGTTTTTCTGCTTTCATTTTCTGTTGGGTTTCAATCCTTTCCTTCCATTTTTCAGCATTCTTTTGATGCCTCTTCTTTTCCTTTTTTATGCTCTGTTTCAACAGTTTTGGATCATCATGAACCTTAATCCCTGCTGCTCTATCTGTTGCGGCTTTCCATGAGTGCTTCTTTGAGGTAATCTCCCCTTTCTCTGGGTTCTTCTTAGCTTCCTCCAATTCTTTCGCCTTTTCTAGTTCCTTTAACTTTGAATGCTTCTGCTTTTTCTGCCTTCCCTGATGTTCTTCACCCCCAAGTTTAACATGACTAAACTTGAGTTCTTTTGTAGCCTCTGCTACATCCTTCTCCACCATTTCCACTGCAGAATTAGATGTTGCCTTTCTGTTTTCAGACTTTGCTTCCCTCTTCCGTTTCTTTTGCTGAATTTCCTTTTTCTCATTTTTCTTCTTTACTTTGTCTGAACTGCTACTATTTCTATTTCCTCGAAGCTCTTCAATTTTGCGATGAAGTCTTTGTCGGAGTTCTTCATATGTTGCTGAATGAACATCACCTTCTAGACCAGACATCATTGGATTAATCTCCACTTCTTCCTCATCACTCTCATCATTTGTTTTTTCCTTTTCCAAATTTTTCATAAGTAAGTCTAAAGTAGTTTTCAAGGACTTCTCTGGATCTAATCGATCTCTCCTGGCCTTCTTGATGTTTTCTCTTGATTCCTTCTTCGCCAAAGCCCTCTCATCCTTGCTAAGGCCTTGGAACCATTTTTTGTCTTTATCATCAACTGGAAGATAGAACTTAGCAGGAATGAGCTCAATCAACTTGTCAAAGAACAAAGAATTCTCATGAATGAGAGATTTAAGATCAACATTGTTGACAAGATTCTGCATTTTCTTCTTCCTGGAACAGAAGCTGAAATGGCATAACAAGAACAACCAGAAATGAAGGTTATACCAATGAATATTAAATTTAATGAATTTTTCTATGGGCACAACACTGAAAAACTTATAGATTACAGAGTAAAGCATCCCACAAGAGAAAACATGAAAAATTATTATGTTATATACTATATTAAAGCTAGGCTGCAGAGATCATTAGCAAGTATCAAACCCGTTCAAAATGGGCAGTGAACTTCCCTTATGTGAAGAACTTCAACATTTACATGAAAAAATAAAATAAAAGTATGCAGTAGAAGTAGTGTAGTACTAATTAGTTATATTTGTATTGTAATATATAAAAGCAAAAAATCATGCATGGATGAAAAGGCAATACATAGAAAAATACTGGTACAATATCCTACTTATTCAACTATAACAGTCAACAGATTAGAATAAAAAGTGAATTTAGTCAAACCAATAAGGCTTCTGATGTCGACTTACATATTTAAAGGCTGTTTGTGCTTCTGACTGGGTTGATCATCTCAATTAGTGTCTTCCACACTCCTGGTAGCTTTACACCATTCAGGGTATCTACAAGAGCGCACCAAAAAGAAAAGAAGCTGAAGAAAAGACTCATCTCCAAAATAAACAGTACTTCTAATGCACACATGAGAGGAAATAGTGAACAAATATTTTCATAATAGACAAAGCCAACCAAGGAAGAATAGCTATTAAAACTAGGATGCAATTTCAACACAGCAAAAATAAATTCTATCCAACTGTTCTCAGGATAAACAGTTCGCTTATTATGATTTCTCTAACTCATAGCACATAAGCTTGTTTTTCCAAGTCAGAAATAAGCATAGGATAAAACACAACAATGCACGGAAACCACTCCTTCATAGAGACTGTCTCCATCAAAGGACACCCAAAATTCAATCAATATCAAAATAGCTTGAAAAAAAAATGAAAAGAATCAAAATAGCGATCCCAAAATTGATATTTCAATGCAAATATAGACAACTCCAATGAGTAAAAGAAAACAAAAATTCTAACCACAAGAGGCGATCATCAAGGAAAATTAGAATATGTTTCTGATGCTAAATACTACATAAGTAAGATACAATATAAGGGAATGCCTCAATTTGAGGCACAAAAGTAATTACTCCAAAATATAGATATGAGATTGCCAAAGAGTGAGGAATGGAAGAAATAAAGAATCCCGTTTATTATTATGATAAAGCAATTTCATATGTCATTTGCTCATATGTGTTCGACTTCCTGTTACCATTTTTCATCTTAATCCAATTCAAATTCTATATTTCAAAGCAATTTCTTCGTAATTCCATATTCCAAAGCAATTTTAGTACGATGAAACTGAAAGCTGAAAGTATTTGAGAATAAAATACCTTGAGTGGTTCTGTTGCAGCTATGTCTATTTATGGTGGCTGAGATCTCAAGGAGGGCGGCTGAGAGATGGAGAAACTGATTCGGGCAGTAGAGCAAGTCTTATGGGAACGTCAGAGTTTTATATAGTGGAGAAGAAGTTGCGGCTTCTTAACCCTAAAGTCAGAACCTTAAGCTTGTATACATTAGGGTTTTTTATTTTTAAATTTGTATTTTGAGTAATATATTTTATTTGCTGAGTAGAACAAAACTTTATTTTGTCAAAAAAAAAAAAAAACAAAACTTGTTAATAATTATGATTATATCGTTAGAATAATTTACTATAATTATCAATATAAATTTTTTTTTATCAATTCTCTAATAATATAATTAAAAAATATCAATAATTGTTAAAAAAATTAGAAGATAAATTAGTTAAAGTTAAATTGATTAAATTAATAAAAGAATAATAATTAATATGGTTAAAAAATAGATTTCAGACATTACTAAGAAATTAAACAATAAATTGTATATAATTGAATTAGATATATGTAGAGCAAGTGATTTTATACTCTTATCTTTATATAACAAATTTAAAAAATGTCTGAATTCCTTCTTTAAACACAATAGTTTGAATTTTAATACTCTTGAAATAAGGAAAAAAAATACATCTTATATTTTGTAGAAAAATATATATTGATCTATATTTTAAAATAACAAAATTAAATTATTTTTAATTTCTTATCACTACCATTGTTAATTATTTTTAATTTCTTGTCACTATCAAAGTTAATCGTTACATTGATTTTTCATTGCTTTGAGATGGTCGAAACTAGACTTGGCAACTAAGTGGAAAAATCTTTGTTTTCTGTAAAGAGTTGCCCCGAATGGAATAGAGATTTTATGATTCACTTTTTCATAATGATAGAAGTGAGGAATTTCTTTCCTATTAATGTTAGAGTTTGATCATGTATCACATACAAAAGACATAGCAGAAAATTAAATTTTACAAACCTCAAAAAATAAAATCAACCTATATGGCCATAATTAATTGCCTACCTAATAGTTCGAAGATCATTAGCTTTGAATTCCAAGACCAGTTTCTTCTATGTCTTCTTACCAGCTTATTGCAAACCACAATAATCCACTTGAATCACTTATTATGGATTAACGCGAAACTTTCAGGTATGGCTTGATTTAATAATCTATGCTGGTAGATTAATTCATCTTTGAGAGAAAATGGAATAACTCTATTTGGTGTCAAGGTTGTGAAAATGGTATCTGAATAGACCATTTATAGGCCAAGATGTTAAGCACAAAGTGGGGAACAGTTACCCCACGTTTAAGAGTCCAATTCAATTGGGTATCTTTTAAACAGACTTATTTCGCACTCATAAATCCAAACTCACACTAACGAATGGCCATTTTCGAGTGGTTCTCGCTCGGAAAACCCATATCTAATTGGAACCAAGGACGCTTCTAGTGTTGTAGATTTTTCTGAGTGCAAGAAGACATTCCCACTTGCGAAACTATTTACACTCGTGGAAGACCATTTCGCGATTGCGAAACAAATTGCACTCGCAACTTTTGTCTAAACTTAGTTTTTCTCTTTTCATTTTGGATTTGATCTATAAGCTCATTTTACTTTTTCATACCTTCAATGCGTATAACTCATTATGTTCTCGATTATATTAGTCACTCAAATTAATACTTGATCTCGAGCAGATCATGAGTGATATCTAACAACACATCATGAACCCCAATTTGACCGAAAAATAAGTGGTTGACTACAAATCTTTCCATAGACAATTATTGTGCAATTCATCCCTTCACATTTCCATAACCGATTCAGTTCAGAGCATAGACTCAAATCCCCAATAGACTAACTACGTCACATCTAGTCCAAGTGATGTTACATATTGTCCTTGAGATTCATTAAATATGTCACTGAATACTATCTTCATGACATGTCCGTCTACCTAGAGACTCCCAAGTAATGATCTCTACAAGAAGTCATGGGTATACACTCATTCTATCAGGAATAGTGAATCTTTTGTTGGCTACTCAACTACTTTCGAATACATTAAAATGTACGTAATCACTACCCTATAAGCGACCTCTCCTGAGACAACAAGGAATTGAGCCAAAGTGTAGAATCAGTATCTAAGATAACATTAAACACCTCAAGTCTAAAGATACTTGCATCATTGCTATGATGAGATTATCACTGATATATAATAAAAGATTCATGTAATGGTCTTATAGCAGGTCATCCAATGTACTTGACTACTCTAGTAAGTATCCACACATTAACTCTAAATATCTCATATCTATAGATTTGTGAGATCTACTATTTGATTTAATCAAGAAGTGTAATATGTGTTAGTCTATCCGAATCAACAATGTCTAATCTTGTTAATCCTATTACTAGGAATAATTTAAATACAAACATAATTATACATGATAAGAAACTCAATATTATGATCATATCATAATTTTCTTCATGTTATATTTATATTATGGATTTCATAATTTGATTTAAGATCTAATCAATTTATAATACAATGAATATCAATATAATGAAAAATGTATTTATTCATTTAAATGAGTTTGTACAATAAGTGCTAAAAGTAATTGTTTTTCAAACATCTTTCTAACAATTGAGTAGGATGGGAATGGGGAAAATTCTTCCCATCCTGGCTTTGTGGAGACTCGATTATTATACTTTAAGAATATATATAAATATATATATATATAACTATTTTTACTTTATATATATATATATTTAAATATTTAATAATTTGAAATTTTATATTATATATATTGTATATTTTTCTTTATCAAAATAATTGTAATATGTTAAATTTATGTACTAATCTAAATTATATTAATAAATTAAACATATACATAACTAATTTACTTAATAAAATTATATATTTATATAATTTATAACTAATATAGATACTATAGTCATATTAGTTAAACGTATGTACTAATCTAATTCATAAATTATTTTTTTTTTTCCAAATATGTGAACTTTTAAATTATATATGAATATTTATAAATTATCTATGGATGTTTATGTATTATCTGTACTTACTTTAATTTATGAACTTTTAGATTTACATGATAATAATTTTCTAAAGTACTACCGAGAATGAATTTGTCCTCATCCCTATGTTATCAGTAGTGTGTATGCTCTAGTACATTCACTTCTTTTATATATTAAATAATGTATTATAATGGATATGTGTATATTTCACATTCATAATAAATAAAATATTCAAATTGTTGATTAAATTATGAATGTAGTAGTTACATTATATTATAAATATACAACTCTTTCATAATCCACATAGACTTTATTATTAAGTTATTGATAATAATGAGATAAATATATATGATAAAAGTTGATTCTAAAAATGTTCATAATCAGAAAATGACAGTAACTTGTGCAATCATTGAGTCTCTAGGTTATCACATAATTTATTTTGAGGAAAAATCTCATTTTTTATGATATAATGATATATGGATAAACGAGTGGATTATTAAAGAGTTAAGGGTACAGAATAGTGACGCTTGATAATAACTGTATATGTAGTGCTCGACGTTAACAGTTATTATCTTGGTCATAATATATGAGTCTTTTATGACTTGAAGTCTTTCGACTTGAGATGTCCAAACTGCTTTTCATGAGTGGTTGTGGATGTGCTCTTACCTTATACTTAGTTATCTATACTTGGTAATCGAACTCGTAGTCATCACAGTTAGTTATGTAATGAAACATGTTGAAATTACCAATAGTAGGACTCGTTATTCTGCAACACTAGGATAAGATCCTAATGGAGTTCATATTTTGATTTTGATAAAATAAATTTTTAACTAGAAGAAATATGACTTATTCGATGTGAAATTGATATTATTATATAGACTAATAATAGTACGTATTATTTTAATCAAAATGCAAATTACCACTAATTATTGACTAATATGGTTTGACATGATTTGATTATAATCAATATTGTAATTATAACGAGAGGATTTGATATTATGATTTAGAAGTCACATTAATATTCGATATTTTATCAGTAATTAAAAGGAGAATTCTAAAATAATATTTAATGTATCAATGTATACGAGGAATTAAAAATGGTGTCTGATATAATATTAAAGAGTTAATATTATATTTTTATTCCGATAAAATTATTGACTTTATAAATTATACCCAAATTAAATTATTGGACTAGTTAATATTTATGATGTGGTGATTAATTTAATTGAGAATTAAATTAGAAATGATCACTTATATTATTTGAGTTAAAATTAATATTGATTAATTTTAACTATTTCTCTTATATATAATTTTAAATAAAATATTAATTAAAATTATCATAATTTAATTAAGTTGTTAATTAAATTAACTATAATAGTATATTAAAGTAATTATTATAGTTAATGGAAGAGAAATTTGATTCTTTGATTATTTGTGGTGGTTTGAATTATTGACATAAAATTGCATTAATGTGCATTTATTAGAAATGCATTATTAGTATTTATCTTTGTGTCTATAATTCAACATTGCACTTAATGTATCATTACTTCTTCTACTATCATTCTTCAATATTTGCCACTTTCCCTTGCCATTAACGCTTTTGTTCTTGATTATCATTAGAAGAAAGAAAAAGACAAAAACAATTAAAGATTTATTAAATTGAGCTCAAGTATTTTGAATATTTTTCAAGTCAAGTTTCGAACAATTAAAAAAAATTTAATCAAATTTGACTCAGTTCTAGTCGAATTCTAACATCGAATTCTTTAATTAGATCGAGCTCGAACTTCATATTGTATTGTATCGCTTGACTACACACCTAATTGAATAGAGCAATTTTTGAGATTTTGTTTAGCTCTATTTTATGAATTTGTGAAATTGGGTTTTAGAGATTGTGAGAGTTTTGTATCGCTAGTGGATGTAGACTGGCGTCCCAAATCACATAACTTCCCATATTCTTTATTTTTTGGTTCTTGAAAAATTCTTAGATAAATTCAATTTACTACATCATTTGTAAATTAATCCAATAACATAGTTATATATATTTAATAGTTTTATTCTCATTAGTTATAAAAATATAATATGCATATATATCACTAAATGATTAAATTAGTATAAAGATTAGGTGATAAACAAAGTATATCTAAAAATTTCTCTTTAGTTGTCTTATATTTTATTTGTCACATTCGTTTTGCCTAAATAAATATTTTATTGTGTTGCCAATTTTTCTAATAGAAACATAAGAAGAAGTTAGATTTACAAATCATTATATCCTCCAAGAGTCCAACTAATTATTGCTGTTGAAAATAGCTTGCATTAAATTGAGCGAATTTGCCTTAAACATAACCTGAAGAACTTCGAGGATTTGGCAACAAAACACAACTTCTCTAATAATGGAGAGTTCTTTTTGTTTACCTCTTATTAGCAAGATAAAATTCAGTAACGAGACTTCAGAGAGTTCAAAGAGTGATAAGGTTGGTTATAGTGATAAGATTGGTTGGAGCAATAAGGCTAAAAACTCTCACAATAGAATTGTTGGAGAGAAGTTTGGGAATAATGTAATTCAAAGCTATATAAAGTGTGCCCTTGTTTTTATGTTACAGTACTCTTGAACTACCTTGAATAAAATATAAATTGCTCATTTTTCTATTTTTCTATATTGTATCAAAGCTAACCATATAAATAAGGCACAATACAACCTAAAAAATGACTTCATTATATTTGAATGTCTGCAATTTCATCACACTCAAACATACACCTTCAAATTATCCTTTATGGCGAGAACAAGCCTTAGGCCTTGTAGAAAGTCAAGAGCTTGTTGGTCATCTCACTAATGAAACACCACCTCCAATCAAATATACTACACCAAATCCAAATAAAACCATAGACAAAAACTTATACACCAAAATTAACAACTGAGTTTATTGCATGGCAAAAATATGATCGCCTTCTTTGGGGTTGGATTATTGGAACACTTTCATAGGAAGCACTTGGCCTTGTAATTGGAATTCATACAGCTCATGGAGTTTGGCAAGCTCTTAAAGATGCATATGCCTAAGATTTGCAAGAACGTGAATTTACATTGTGACAATAGGTGACATACCTTCGCAAAAGAGATGAAAAAACCATTGGTGAACATATTCGTGTCTTCAAGGTACTATGTGATAATCTTGCTACAATTGGGAAACCAGTTCCTGATAAAGAAAAAGTATTTTATCTTCTTACTAGCCTTGACCTACAATATGAAACATTGACTACCACTATGTTGAAACCTCCTCGACCCATATACTCTGAGTTAGTATCTCATCTCCAAACTTTGATCAATGCCACAACTAGTTCTATAGTCACTCAAAGTTTGTAGCATCCCAATTCAATCCCCAAGTAGCATTTTATGGTTAGCAATAATACTCTTCAAAGGGTTCAGCTAGGTTTAATCGAAACACATAAAAATTTACATAAAATAGATGAGGATTTCAAGCTCAATAGCCTAGAAACAATCAGAACCAATCAGAAAATTCACCCACGCAGCCAAGACAACCTCTAACACTAAGTGAATATCGAATGACTCAAACTAAAAGAGAACTATATTGCGATGAAAAATGTCAATATTGTGGAGTCATGGGACATATAACTAAGATTTACTGATGGATACCAAAAAGGCCTACACAATAAGATGAAATCCTACAAGCCCTTGCAGCTCTTACCTTAGATAATACCATAACCGATACTAAATGGACTTTAGATACAAGGTTTCCAATCACATGACAGGTAAGTCAGGTATGTTATCTAACATTCGTAACTACTTTAGCAATGATCCAATTCTTATTGTTGATGGCTCTCTTTTACCAATCAATAGCATTGGTGACTCTTGTACTAAATAAAACAGTACAATATTACCACTTTATGATGTTTTATGTGTGCAGACTTAACGAGAAATTTACTCTTAATAAGTTAATTAACTATATAATATCCTTTAAATTATGAATTCACTAATGTTGGTTTTTGTGTTAAGGAATGGAAAACAAGGTAGCCCCTAATAACAAGGAAGCATCAGGGTGATCTCTATGTTTTATCTAATTCATCGAAGCTGCATTTTCTTCCCGTTTTAAATATGGATCAGCTGATGTATGGCATCAACGATTAGGACATCCTCAGTTTTTTGCATTACAATTATTGAAGAATAAAAGGTTGATCGATATTGTAGGATCAATAAAAAATGAACAAATATGTGATAGTTATCGGTTAAGAAAGCTTAGCAAATTACTTTTTAGTTATGAACATTATAGTACTAGTTGTTTTGAAAAAATTCATTGTGATTTATAAGGACCAACTCCCTTTTCATCTATTGGAAATTTTAGATTTTATGCATGCTTTTGTTGATGATTTCTCTAAATATATATGGTTTGTTCAGTTAAAACAAAAGTCAAAATTTTTTTCATGTTTTTATTACTTTTTTGAATGTTATGTAGCTAGGCAATTCAATAAATAAATTAAAATCTTTCAGTCAGATAGAGGAGGTGAGTTTATGAACTCCAAACTTGCATCTCATTTTTCATCTACAGCAATTGTTCATCAAGTATCTTGTCCTTACACCCCAGAACAAACATGTATAGTTGAAAGAAGACATATGATAATACGAGAATTGGGTATGACTATGTTATTTCATTCTAGAGCACCTCATTTTTATAGGTTGAAGCCTTCTCCACTGCTGTGTATTTGATTAACAAACTACCTTCTTCTACTTTAAACAGGATTGTGCCTTATTTTGCATTGCATAGCTCTCATCCTATTTATTCTTCTCTTCGTGTGTTTGGGTCAAAATGTTTTCCTTACACTTGGGACACACAACATAACAAATTTGATCCTAAGAGGCCTTGTGTTTTTGTAGGATATAGTGATCAATATAAAGGATATAAGTGTTTTCATTCATCAGGCAAAATTTTTTTTATATCCAGATATGTTGCTTCTGATGAGTTATGCTTTCCAAATAAATCTACCCTAAAACCCACTATTGTACCTACTGCACCCCATGTTATTTGCATATTTGATTCTTGGTTATCACACACTAATTCTCCTTCTTCTCCAAGTCATATTTAAGAGAACATTTAGCCACCATATCAAAGTTCTTTACCACCAATAGATATTCATGTCTCTTCCTTATTATCTTCATCTTCTAATCCTCAAAATGTTCCCTCATAGTTGCCTTGTGATAGCAATGTTTTATCACAAAATTCATCTGATGTACAATCTGATCTTATATCACTGTCATCTGCAGTCACAACTTGAGGAGTTACAATCAGGTCCAATAACAACAGTAGCACCTCCATCTAATTCTTTTCTATTGTTGTAGGTTACATCATCTCACTTTATAGCCACTAGAGCTCGAAATGGCATTATCAAACCTAACCCAAAGGATGCCTTGACTATCTCAAGCCTTGACACTATCCCTCGTGAGCCTCAAAACATACGATCAACCTTGACTCATCCTGGATGGAAGGCAAACATGGAAGAAGAACTTGTTGCACTT
Source organism: Balakata baccata (assembly GCA_949630135.1). Classification (NCBI taxonomy): domain Eukaryota; kingdom Viridiplantae; phylum Streptophyta; class Magnoliopsida; order Malpighiales; family Euphorbiaceae; genus Balakata; species Balakata baccata. The sequence goes on along the minus strand of CATIWF010082012.1, from coordinate 16,919 downwards.
CATAAAAATCAAACGTGGGAATTTGTTCCTTGCACCACTAACTTGATAGCTCCTTAGATAGCCTTAAAGCTCGGGCTGATATTATCAAATTGATGGGATTGATTACATTGAAACATTCTCTCCAATTATCAAACCTAGTACAAGTTGTATTATCTCAATCATATCACTTGTTTGTTATTGGCCCATTCAACAGCTTAACGTGAAGAATGCGTTCTTACATGGTCAAATTTTAGAGAATATTTACAAGCACTAGCCTCTAGGAATAGCCAATCCTGATACTCTAATTGCTAATCCTAATCATTACAGAGGAGTTATTGGTGTTTTGCAATATTTAACATTAATTAGGGCTGATCTTTGTTATAGTGTTAATTATGTCTTACAATTTATGCATAATCCTTGCATTTCTCATTTAAAACTTGTTCGTTGAATTTTCCATTATGTTAAAGGTACTATTGATATTGGGCTACACTTTAATTCCCACACTGCACTTGATCTTTCTACCTATTTTGATGCAGATTGGGCTGGTTGTCCTACCACTCAATGTTCTACAACTAGATATTGGACTTTCTTGGCACCAATCTCATCTCTTAGTATGTAAAGAAACAACACACCATCTCTCACTCAAGTACTGAAGTTGAGTATCTCACTATAGCTAACAATGTAGCAGAGCTTACATGGATGTCCTTTATTCTAAAAGATCTTTGTGTTCCTTTGAAATCTCCTCCGGTCTTTACTGTGATAACTTAAGTGCTCTTTATATGATTGTCGATCTTGTTTTTCATGCTTGTAGTAAACACATTGAGCTCGATTATTATTTTGTGCATGAACAAGTTGTTGTTGGGTTGCTTGTCACTCAACATATCTCCACTCATCTTCAAGTTGCTGATGTCTTCACTAAACCAATGTCCAAAGCTGCTCCCACTTTCTTTCATACTAAACTATGCCTCCAGCCTCGACATAATTTGTGGGAGGGTATTAGCAATATAAAATTCAGCAATGAGACTTTAGAGAGTTCAAGGAGTGATAAGGTTGATTATAGTGATAATGTTAGTTGGAGTGATAACGTTGAAAACTCTCACAATAGAATTAGTAGAGAGAAGTTGGGAGATAATGTAATTCAAGTGGTAAGAAATTCAAACCCAAGATAATATTTGGTATATGTAAAGCGATATAAAGTAAGGGTGTGCATCGGTTCGATTCAGTTTAAAATTGAACCGAAGATAAATATTTCGATTTAGTTCGGTTATATTTAATCGGTTTTGTAAATTAATTTATTAATTAACATAAATTATAATTATTACAATATTTTATCAATTATAAAATATTAAAATCAATCATAATAACTTTATTGTTATGATAATATTGAAGTTGTTGAATAATGTTGGATGTCTATCATTATCTCTATAAATAGATTTCTTATGCAATAGAATTCTTATGTAAATAGAACTCTATTTTTATAACCTTTCTACACCTATAAATAGGTATTGCAATCAATGGAAACTAAATTATTCCTTCTTCTACTCTCTTATATTCTCTTTTCATTCTTTATTTATTATTTTTTATTTTATAACATGTTATCAGCACGAATTATAGTGAGCAATAGTTTAAGAAATTTTGAAGATATTCTTTGTTATTCTTATACAATAGTACCAGTGAGCTATATCTAAATTAGCTATTGAAGTTATTTGTGGTCCTATTTTGGTACAAATTCATGAGGTTCATCGTTATTTTCTCCTTATGCCAATCATAAATCATTGTTGCTTTCTTCTCTGCTACAATTTGAAAGCTGCATATGGGTTTGAAAAAAAAAATTATATAGTTCTTTTTGCAATTTTCTTCTAATTGTCGTTTGCTGCAATTTTTTTCTTTTTTGTGGATTTGAAAACAAAGGCTTTGATTTGTTCTTTTAATTGAGTATACTATTATTTTTTTTTATCTCTATTAGTTTTCCATTTTTTTCTATTGCGGCTAGATTGTTTGTTTATTGATCAATTGTATTATTTGATTTAACCATATGTTAGTTCCTAAAAAACGAAAATTAAATAGTTTCTGAAGAACTAATGTTATGGATAGTTCCTAAAGAACTAATATTATAAAATTTTTTATCAAATTTAAGTACATATTAGTTATTGAAGAACTGATATTATATAGTTCTTGAAGAATTTTTAATATAAATTTTAGCTTTTGAAAAACTAATATTATATATAGTTCCTGAAGAATTTATATTATAAATTTTTTTATCAAATTTAAGTACATATCAGTCCCTGAAGAACCAATATTATATAGTTCCTAAAGAATTTTTATTATAAATTTTAGTTCCTGAAGAACTTGTATTATAAATTTTATTTCTTAAAGAACTAATATTATAGTTTCTAAAGAATTAATATTATATATAGTTCATGAAGCACTTGTAATATAAATTTTAGTTCCTAAAGAATTAATGTTATATATAGTTCTTAAAGAATTAATGTTATATATAGTTTTTGAAGAACTAGTATTAGTTTTAATTCTTGAAAAACTAATTAAACAAATAACTAAAGTATAAATTTCTGAAGAATATAACCATAAGTTTCTCAAGAACTCAAAATCCTAAAATTTAGTATCCCAATTAATATCTTATGTTCCAAAAGAACTAAACATATTATCTATAAGTCTTTAAAAGACATTCTAATTAACATATTATTTATTTTTATATAGACAATGTCAAATTTGACAAAACTCGAATTTGTGGCACTCAATATTACGGGCAAAAATTATTTGTTATAGATACTGGATGCTAAAATACATCCTAATGATATGGGTCTTAAAAACACAATCAAAGAAGAAAATCAAGAATCCCAACAAAATTGTATCAAGGCGATGATTTTTCTTCGTCATCATCTTCATGAAGGACTAAATTCGAATATTTGATAGTTAAAGATTCATTAGTGCTTTGGAAAAATTTAAAAGAAAGATATGACCATCATAAATTGGTCATCCTTCCAAAGGCTTGTTATGAATGAATGTATTTATGATTGCAATATTTCAAAACTGTAAGCGAATATAATTTTGCAGTTTTTAGAATTAGTTCTAAATTGAAATTATATGAAGAAAATATTACTGACCATGATATGTTAGAGAAGACATTTACTGCTTTTATGTCTCGAATATGCCCCTGCAGTAGTAATATCAAGAAAAATATTTTAAGAAATATTTTGAATTAATTTCATATCTTGTTGCTGAGCAAAATAATGAGATCTTATTGAAAAATTATGAAACTTGTCCAACTGGTTATGCTCTATTTTCTAAAGTGAATGAGACAACATATAATAATATTGGGCATGGATAAGAAAGATGATGAAAAAATAATTATGGTCGAGGACGTGGCTAAGCTTATGGCTGAAATTATAATAAAAGCAATAGTGGTGATAGAAATAATAATGCATTTTCCACCATAAGTGGAAGAATCGTGAAGAGAATAATGGATCAAAACAAAATTCAGAAACTTAATGCTATCAATATGGCATGAAAGGACATTGGTTCCGTACATGTCGTACACCTAATTGATCTCTATCAAGAGTCCTTGAAGAAAAAAGAAAAAATATAGAAGCAAATTTGGCAAAAAAAGATGATTTTGGTGATGACTTTGATGGTCTCACGCATTTAGATGTATCGGATTTCTTTGAGGATTCTAAAGGAAAAATATATCATTTGATTAGTGATAGCAATATAAATACATAATAATTATGTGTTTCTTTTAGCTCTTTAGTTTGATTTATTTATTTTATTTAAACACTAGTTTTAAGTGTTAGTAATTTGAATAATTTTGTTGGATTAATTTTAATTGCATTATTACTATGTTTCTTATAAATATTTTTTATTTTTTTATAAAGACATTATGAAGATATTATGAATCCTACTCAATCATTAGTAGGATTAAGAGCAAATTATACATATTTATGTCTTGCGAATAGTGCAACAATGCACACCATATTAAAAGATAAGGAATATTTTTCTCATCTAACAAAGGGAGAAACTTATATTAATACAATATCTGGTAGTAAATGAATAGTTGAAGGCTCCGGAAAAGAAAATATATTACTACCTAGAGGTACATATTTCTTTATTACAAGTATATTATTCTCACCAAAATCTCGCAGAAATTTATTAAGTTTTAAAAGAAATTCGCTGAAATAGATATCATATTGAAACTATAAAGGTAGAAAAGATTGAATATCTATATATTACAACTCTCGTAATAGATAAGAAATATGTGTTGGAGAAATTATCTGCTTTGTCCTTTAGATTATATTATACATATATGTGTACAGTTGAAATAAGTGTGGTAGTAAATCAGAAGTTTACTAACCCAAATGTTTTTTTTTATTTGACATTATCATTTAGGTCATTTTGGATCAATACTGATCTGAAAAATTATTGAAAGCTCATATGGTCATCTATTGAAGAACTAGAATATTCTGGAATCTAATGAATTTTCATGTTCAGGTTGCTCTCAAGGAAAGTTAATTGTTTAGGCCTTCACCAAGCAAAATTCAAAATGAATTACCTAAATTTTTGGAACGTATACAAGATGATATTTGTGAATCAATTCATCCACTATATGAACTATTTAAACATTTTATGGTGTTACTAGATGCATCACTAAGATGGTCATATGTATATTGGATATGAATCCCTTCTATAATTAAATATCTTAAACGATTAACCGGAGATGTCTTTACTGCAAGATTTAATATTGTCATTTTAATGAGGCTCTGTTTCCTAAATTGGGGGGGTGGAGAAAATAAGCAATTAGAGAAACAAATTGTTTGGAATAAGCTATCATTAAATCATCTTGATCCTTATATAAAACAATATGAATTAGAAGTTCAAAGGATCATTCATTTATAAAGTATAGCAAACTAATTACCAAATGCATTTTGTGATCCAAAAAGAGTTACTAAATCTCATATAACAGCTAAAAATACTTCAATTAGAATTGATATCCCAGTAGAACAAAACGTTAATATTATAGCAAATGAGTCCATGACATGCCAGAAGCGTGGTAGGCCACCTAGTTCCAATGATAAAAACCCAAAAAGAAAAGGGAACAAAATAAACAAAGTGACAATTCAAACGCTACCAATGCTCCTGGAGAGCCTATAACAGATGACATAAATGAGCAAGTAACCCCAGAAGAGGTTCAGGTACCTAACAATTTTGAAAATAATGATATCTCAATCAACTATGTCACTTCAGGAAAGAGATGAGACCGAAATCAAACTATTGTCGACAATATATTTGCAAATATAGTAGCAATTGATATTGCAAAGGAAATTGAGAACAGTGAACCTAAGTTTGTAAATGAATATCGGCAAAGAAATGATTGGCTTAAATGGAAAGACACAATCCAAGTAGAATTACACTCATTAGAAAAATATCAAGTCTTTAGACCAATTATTTTTACACCCGAAAATATTAAGCCAGTATGCTATAAATGGGTTTTTGTGCATAAAAACAACAAGAAAAATGAATTTATGAGATACAAAAGAAAACTTGTAGCATAAGAATTCTTACAAAAACCTGACATTGATTATGAAGAAACGTGTTCTCCATTTATAAATATAGTTACATTTAAATTTTTAATTAGTCTAACAAGTTTAAAAGGACTTCATATGTGATATATGGATGTCGTAACTAATTATTTATATGAATCACTTGATAATGACATTTATATAAAAGTCCCTGAAGGATTAAAAATACTTGAAGCATGTAACTCAAAACCTCGGGAAATGTATTCAATTAAGTGACATATTTTTATATGGATTAAAACAATTTGAACTAATGTAGTATAACTGCCTTAGTGAATATCTTTTGGAGAAATGATATACTAATAATCCAATTTGTTAATGTATTTTTATCAATAAAACAAATTCTGGTTTTGTTATAATTGTAATTTATGTTGATGATTTAAACATCAATGGAACTCTTAAAGAGTTTACTGAAACAATAACTTATTTAATAAGTGAATTTGAAATGAAAGATTTGGGACAAACGAAATTTGATTTCGATCTACAGATTGAGCATTTAACTGGAGGGATTTTTATTCATTAATCAACTTATATTGTAAAGATATTAAAACTTTTTAATATAAATAAATCTTATTTAATGAGTTCTCCTATGATTGTTAGACACTTGGATGTGAAAAATTATTCTTTTTGTCCTCAAGAAGATGTTAAAGAAATATTTGATCCAGAAGTATCATATTTTAGTGCTATTGGAGCATTAATGTATTTTGCTAATTGTACCAGACCTGATATAACATTCTCTATGAGTTACTAGCAAAATATAGTTCCTTACCAACTCGAAGACATTGAAATGGTATGAAACAAGTATTCCATTTTTTACGTGGTATATCAAACACAAGTTTATTTTATTCACAAGACTCAAAGTCTGAATTAATTTGATATGCTGGATATTTATCAAATCCATATAAAGCTCGATCATAAATAGGTTAATTGTTTACATATAGTGGTATTGCTATATCTTGACGTTTTACTAAGTAAACTATAACTGTCACATCATCTAATCATGCTGAAATATTGACAATTCACGAGGCTAGTAGAGAATGCATATGGTTGAAATCTATAATCCAACATATCAAAAAAATGTGATATTCCATTTGATAAAGGAAGTCCAACAATACTATATGAAGATAATGTTGCTTGTATTACACAACTCAAAGGATTATATATTAAAGAAGATAGAACCAAGTACATTTCGTCAAAGTTCTTTTTCACACTTGATCTTCAAAAGTAAGGGGTTTTAAATGTTCATCAAATTCGATCAATTGATAATTTGACAGATTTGTTTATAAAAGCACCCCCTACAACAACATTTGAGAAGTTAGTGAACAAAGCTGGCATGTGCCGACTAAGAGATCTTTGTTAGAAAACATATTTTTATGAGAGGGAGATTTTTATGTATTGTACTTTTTTTTCCTCGGTCTAGATTTTGTCCTATTGGGTTTTCCTGACAATATTTTTATTGAGGTAGTGTTATGGCTCAAGTTTCTGCATGAATAATGTATTTTTTTTCTTTCACTAAGGTTTTCCCCATAAGGTTTTTCTTATTAAGGTTTTAACGAGATATATTATATGTAATAGACATCCAAGAGGAAATGTTATGATAATATTGAAATTGTTGGATAGTGTTGGATATCTATCATTATCTTTATAGATAGGTTTCTTATGTAAATAGAACTCCATATCTGTAACTTTTTTGCACCTATAAATAGGTATTATAATCAATGAAAACTAACTTCTTCCTTTTTCTACTCTCTTATATTCTCTTTTCATTCTTCATTTATTGTTCTTTATTTTATAACATCATTTAAAAATTGCCATAAACTAAAATCAAAACTTTATAAATTAATATAAATTAAAATCAATAATCATAATTTTATTAATTACCATAAAATTAAGACTAGTTAACACAAATTAAAATAAACTGTCATAGTTCATAATTTTATCAACTATCATATAACAAAACTAATTATTATATATAAACCATAATTTATTTGATTTTATATAAAAAATTTGAATTAATTACTATAAAATTTATAAGAATATATATATGTAAAAGTTCGGTCGGTTCGGTTTAATCAGTTTTTTAATATTTTCAACCGAACCGAATTGAATAAACCGAAATTTTTAAAAATAGCTAAATCGAATTGACTGAATTCAATATGGTTCGGTTTTTAATTTTGGTTTGGTTTTGCTTACGCTTAAAAAAACTTCTGAACTTTGCACTTTATCATAATTATGACTAATTCTTTAAAATTTTGAGTTTAATTGTATGTACCTTATATTTTGTTACAAATCTTATCTTGAGTGAACTGTACCACATTCCAAGTCAACGTGACAATGAAATGGAAAAATATTAAAAATATAAAATAATGACGTGGAAAATATGATAGAGCTGATGTCGAAAAAATTATCACATGAATATAAAAACTGAAACGGTAACATTTTGAAAATCATGTTTGTTGAAATAGATACATAAATTTCCTTCACAAAATCGTCACTTTCTCAAAATATATCACGTTATAACATGGTTTGTCCATCTCTTAGTCAAATGATATCATTTTAGTTTAAGTGAGAGAAGTAATTTAATGTGCAAAATGACGTTGTTTTGGTTTATATACTAATATGACTTTTTTTTCATATCAGCTTCACCTTATTTTCCACTTTATTGTTTTATATTTTTATTACTTTCAATGTCATTGCTGCGTAAATTCAGAATAAGATACATTTTACCTGATACAAAATTTATTACAAATATTAAATTATATATAATTAAACTCAAATTTTTAAAGAATTGACTATAACTGTAATCAAGTGCAAAATTCATGATTTTTTTTTTTGTAATTTAGCTTTTTTTTAATTAGTCCTTAACTTTTTATTGCGATTAATTATAATTATTTTTATATGATTTCATCCTTAAATATTTATTTACTTTATTTCTAAGTTAAATTTAAACGGTAAAAATAAAATATCAATATTTTAACAAACAATGTTAGAAATAAAAATGTTTTATTCAAATGATATTTAACTCAGTTCTAAAAAGATCAACACTAATAGCACCAGGAAGCATTAATTCATCTTTGGTTTTTCTATCCGTTAGTAGTTGAGGTTTTAAAAGTAGATTTTGATTTTTGTAATACAATTAACTCAATCTCTCTCAGTAGGATCCCACTAAATAGAATCACTCTCATCGCCATTGAGCAACGAGCATTATTATGTTAGCGCTATCACTGGTCACCGCTCAGCTAATCAAAACCTAACCATTAATGTCAGCTCTGCCATACCACCAAGCACCTCCACATCTTTTCCATCTCCGACCGTCCTTCTCTAGACACCGGTGGAAGCTTCAAAATATTCCATTTCAACCGGCCACAAGTATGGAAGACTTGTAGGATCTACAAATTGTTGCATACTGTGTTTCGTAATGGATAGGAATTAAGCAAATTAAGAAACTTTTTTTATTTCGATCCAAGCTTCATGGTTTCGGCAAGAATTGAACAAGAAATTATGTTTGGTGATGGATAAGGATTAGCGTTAAAGTAAATTTTAAATTTTTTTTTTTTTACTTTTTTTTTCATTTTTAATACATAAAATAATTTATGTATTAATAATAATTATATTAGAAGACAAAAGTACAAGTCTGTGTGTATTATTTCCATCTGTCTGGTTATAATTAGATCGAGAGCAAATAACTTAAACACAATAAAAGGTCAGGAAGGGAGTCAAATAACTTTCTGTAATATAGGGACTTGGAAATGGGTTTTGCCTTTTCTACACAAAAGGAGAATTCCACAGTTTAGGAGGCAAATAGACCTTTCAAATTTCATCCATTTGCAATCACATACATTAAAAAAAAAAATCAGCAACATCACAAAATGGCAGACGAGGATCATGAAGGCGTAAAAATGGTATTTGTTTGCAGGCTCCACAATGGGCTGTGGCTTCAACATTATAGATGATCGGTAGCCATTATGAACAAGCATACTACTTTTCTTCATTCCTTTTGTTTCATCAGTGCCTTGCCCCACACAAACAACAGTGCATCTTTCCGCAACTCTTGTTAAAATCCGTTGATGATCCATTAAAACTATGATCAGCAATAAATTACATTGCAATCTCCCAATTTTTCAACCAATATACAACAATTTCCTGCAGGATTAAAACAGCATGCTGAACCATAGCAACAGATTGTTATAAGAAAGATAATTACTGAATACGTTACGAATATGCTATTAAACATATTAACAAGCACATTTTTGAAGCTATATCACGATAAAGAAAATAACAATCTTGGTCAGATTTTATCTGTATGTATTTACGTTCTCTGTACCGCAAGCGCACATTTCCGTGGTGCTGTGTGTATTAAGAAAACCATTTTTTTCATCCTGGACAATTGTTTACTAGTACTGTGTTCATGATTTTGTTGTCACCAGCATAATCATGTGGTATATGCATATATAAAACAGAACCATCAAAAGAACACCTTAAAATACAGCATTTTTAGCATGTATACATACAGATTTTTCACAGAGATTACGTTCTATAACATGTTGCTAAATGTATATATATAGTATATTTGAATGAGATTCATGACATGGATAAAGGGAATGACAATGATTACCATTTATTGTTGCAAGTGATGCATTCAGGCATACGAAGTTAACAAGGGTTCTCTGGAGTCTTCACCGTATCTGCTGCTATAGTAATAGTACAACACCAACTGAGATATTCCCAAAAGTGTTCCAATTCCATTTGGGACCTATATTCAGAGAAAGGATACCAAAAACAACCTATTAGAAGCAGCAAAACAAGGAAACATTGGACAGTGACTGGTGGACCCATCATTTTACAGCAAGTTTAGTATTCGACCACAGATGGACACAAAAATTACATGCATAAATGTGATGTGCAATTTAATAGCAGAAGACCATTCCTTTTAAGTCTTAAAGTACATAAGGTAAGTATCCAGTCAGGTGTGTGATGAATTAAATTCCTCACACATTCATTTAAATGGATTCGTATTTTATGAGAAAAATTGAGCCCAAGTGCCTCAATTTTTTATGGATTTAGAAGGAACTCAACAATTAGCGTTGATCCAAATTATTTATCCCTAAGTGTGCAAGTGAATTCTTAAACTAGCACGTCTTTTATGGCCTTTATGATGTTAAGAAAATATGGATACAAAAAAATTGAAGAAATAAAAACATTTTGAATTTGAAAAGGTACTTACATAAATGAAAGGGTCAAACTTCAACAATCCGTATGCAAAGAAAGATAGACTCATCAGAAAGGTTGCGAGGGAGAGATAAAATGGCATGAATTCAACACTCCTTGTCTTAATCACCATATTCTGCCATACAAATTTGCACAGAACCATAAGGAAGAAAAAAAAAAGATGAATGTGAACTGGAAGATGAATGGTTTAGATGACTTACAATGACACACATAGGGGAAGCAAACATGGAAATGAGAGAAAAGACACTTAAATATCCAACAAACATCTGCCGAGCATGAGACTGGAAAAAATTCATGCTCACAAAGACTATTGCAGCAAATACTGCTAAAACTGCAACCAGTAATCCTGACATCTTGAGCTGCAAGAATCATTAAAAAAAAACAGGTGGGCATTGCAAATAAGCAAAAGGGAGCAAGAATCGGCCGAAACTTCAATTCAGGACAAAAGAAAAAAAAATTAGAGGGCATGATTACCTTCTTGTCTTTCTCAGCATGCCAGATGAAGATGCATATGTAGATCAATTGGAAAACTGCCCCAATTGAATTAACTGTTGCAACCAATATAATTTTGGGTGATACAATGGGCATACCATACCATAGACAGATCAAGCAGTTCAAGAGGGCATATACATAAGGCAGTCCTGAAAATTGTTCAGTTGATTGGCTTCTGATAATTCTCCTAAATGTTGGTCTGAAGAAAGATAACAAGCATTAGCTTCTCTAAACAAGCAATTTCCGTGCTAGCTCTTTACCTTGGATAAAGGACTATGACAACTTACATGGGTGACAAAAATAACACAAAAGCCAAAATATTCCCTGAAATCAAGTAGCAGATGTTAGAATATATGTCCTACATACTATAGTAGATAAGCCAATAACATTAAACATATGATGAAAAGTAGGAAACTTTTCTGGACAAGTTTGGAGGGCACAGTCATAACAATGTTTCAGTAAATTTTCTACACCACTTTTCTCAGTACCTAATGGAAACAGAAAAGAAAGTGAAATTCCCTCCATTTTCTGGCAACAGAACCCAGCAGCATAAAAAGCAAGTGTCTTCCTCTTTAATAATTTCAATTCTTAACAAGCAATAACTAACAGGTTCTCATACATCTGGAGGACTATAACCACCAAAAGTAGAGGCCAATCATAGAAACATTAGCAAATTGAGCCTATCCAGAAGCTTAATAAAATAAAACCCATAAAGGAAAACAATGGTTTAATTATATTTAAACCAGAATCAAATCTTATAACGGAAGCAGCATTATGAAGCAATATAAGAGGAAATAGAAACGCTATTGCCGCATACCAGCAATTCCAGCTGCATCGCTGAAACCAGAGAAAACGAAACACAGCCCAGCAGAGAGCATCGGTCAATCTATTGAAACCTCAAAAACCAAAATTCAAGTCTCGCTCTCTCTCTCTCAAAGTTTGGACCTTTATACATAAATACCCAATAAGGCAGAAGGATCATACTTATATTCACAAGTCTTCTACAGTTACAGCTAACGAAAACCTTATACTAGTATCTTAGAAGGGGAACTTTAATAGTGTCCGGATTAACCCACTTTATCAAGCAAAATAACTATAAACAAACCAGTATTTTCTTTCCTTTCGTAAACTTTAATTGTGATTTATGTCAACTAGTGTTGGAATATGCTTATATGCTGAATCTATGATCCAGGTTCTATCAAAGTTATGAACTTTTCTTTTTTGGAAATGTATATTTTAGCCCCTCAATTATATTTATTTATTTATTTGTAAAACCTATCATAGTATCATTTTGGCTCTTATACTTTCAAATTAAGGCCTTTAACTTTAATTTTATTAAAATTAAGCCCTTCAGTTTTGATTTTTGTCCACATGAAGTCTTCCAATTTTAATATTACATCTAAATTAAATCTGTCCAATTTCGAAACTTTTCCAACTTATTTTTCGCCAATAAGGGATTAATTTCAATAAAATAAAAGTTACAGAGCTTAATTTTGATGAACAAAAATTCAAAGACTCAATAGACAAAATGCAGATAATTTAAGCGCCAAAATATGTAATTTTTTTTATTCAAAAGTTTGAAACTTTACGTACAAATAAACAATAAGACTGGTTGCTTATATATAAGCTGGCAATGATTATAACATCTGATTTGTTTGTATGTCATTGATTTTGCTTCTTCTCATCTTCCCTTTTCACTTGAATCCTCTAATTGAGAACCCCATGTTCATCTAAATGTTTCATCCTGCGGTCCCAAATGCTTCTAACTTTCTGTGGAAGTGGAACTATTACCCACCTGATAAACATTACGTTTTTAAAGAATAAAGAGGGACCCATTTTGTGTATATCTTGACGTTGAAGTAAAAGGTCGCCGTTTTACAGCAAATATAAACACATTTTATTTGATTTTATTTTTGTTTCTTTGTTCATAATATATTTTTTGCGTCTCTTTTAATTGTGCCACCAGTTTTAAAATATGAGAATATTTTTTTATACAAATAAGCAATTAAAAAAAAAAAAAAGAAACCTTAGTCGTCTACTACTTTCTTTATGTTCTTTAATTTCTTCGTCTTATACACAATAATATCAAATTTTTTATCATTCACCGAATGTGTTTTTCATTTTTTTTTTATCTTATTGAATTATAATTTTATCTTCTTCATAATAAATATAAAAATATTTATATTTTCATCTACTGTAATGTTGTTAAAATTAGACTGGATCAGCCGGTTCAACAACAAATTGACCTCCAGACTAGACGAGTTCACACACATAAAAGGATCATAAATCTGACCGATGAAAAAACTAGCTAACCCGATAGTTGAACCGGAAACCGTTAGAGCCGGACAAGTTTATCCGGTTCGATTGGGTTGATAATCATGAAAAATGAATTCTGGTGCTGCCTAACGAACTCGCGTCCAAGGGGAAGCTGTGATGCAACTTTACCGGTGGGATACAAGCTAACTTCAATTGCATGGTTCTGATTATTGTTATAGGAATCTTAAAAAAAAAAAATTTATCATTGATATAAAACCAATTATTATTTGATATATATAATTAATAGGATAGAGTTTAATAAATTGAATTTTTATTATTAATTTATATTATGAGAAATTTTTATTGACTCTATAAAAAAATCACTTTAATTAGAAAATAAATACCATTAAAAAATTATTATCTATTTTAGTTTTATAAAAGTTAAAGTCTATTAAATAAAACAATAAATATAAAAATATATATTACTATTATTTTAGAATATTTTTAAATATAATTTTTATTAATTATGATTAAAAATACTACTTATCAATACAAGATTATATATTAAAATTTATTTATATTATTAAAGAAATTTATTTAACTAATTAAAATTGATTGTTTATATTTTCATTATTAATATATATTATGATAAATGTTTACATAAATTATATTTTAAGATATTTAATTGATAAATAAATTTCTAATGTAGTTTTTTAATTTCTATATAAATATTTTAATTTTTAAAATATAAAATATATAAATAATTCAATTTTATTATTTATTAAAGTAATAAAATATAAATAAACGTTATTATGTTTGAATAAAATTTCTAATACAATTATTTATTAATTTTAATTATAAATATTATCTTGAATATACTATTATGTATAAAATATGTACAGTATAAAGTAATTTTTACATTTTACAATGCATGACATACATATTGAATATTATATTTTGTTTAAAAAATTATTTAACCGGTTCAATTCCGGGTGAACCTTAAATTCTTCACTATTTGTTTTATCAGTTCATTAACCGGTCCAAATTTGATAACTTTGATCTACTGTGAAATTTAGTTTGTTTTCATTCAATGCGGTATGTGACACTAGGTATCTTAATACGGTCTTATGTCTAAATAAAACTATTTTTAATGATAGTTGTCAAGCTGCATTTATATAAGAATACAATAACCTAATAGCTCGATCCGTCAGAGAAATTATAACTGCAAAAATTATATATTTTTCTGCTTTATTAATATTAAATCTTCATTACTATTATTGTCATTAGAATAGTTAAAGTAATGCAATTGTGAGCTAAATGTCTAGCGGTACTAAAAATTTTATGACATGATGAGAGCATAGATAGATTCTAACATGTTTAAGGATAAGGAGGTTGGATTTGTTTAGAAGAGGTTTTTACTTCAAACTCCACTAAACACATATTTAAAAAGAAAATGAAGAATTTTACTGTGAATAAATTTCTAATACGATCAGTCTCATATATGGTAAAATATATGAACTTACCTTTGCTTTATTAAAAAAAAATTAACACGTTTACCTAAAAAAAAATTAACACGTTTACCAAAAAAAATTAAATTGAATTGTAAGAAGGCAAAGATAATAAGAAAATGACAAAATTGACCTTGTCGGCCACAAATGGCTTGAATAGGATTAACCAACATTGGAAGATATGATTATTTTTCCTGCTTGAAGTTAGGAAATATTAATTTAAATTTAATTGCATATAATGTTATATAAGATTGAGAATAATCCAACTTAAAATTTCATCATCTTTTATCCTTTTTTAGATAAAAATAATCTATAATCTATTATGCCACATCTAGTTGGCATAATTAAATAAAAAAAAATTGTATTTTTTAATATTAATAGTTTAATATATATTCTGAACAGTATATGCACATTTTAAATGGGGGGCGAGACAGGGGAAAAAACGCCAGAAATTGGAGGTTGATTCATCAATTTCTTGACCCTAATAATATATAATATGGGTTTATACATTGTTAAGTGATAACTATCAATGCCTGAGTCATATAATGGGCCCCAACCTTTTTGATTTCTGAAACACACTCGTAGATTTTGGATAAGTATGATTCATATTAACCGTTAAATTTCTGTTGATTTAGCTGTTAACGATATTTTTTAAATTTAAAATATATACTTTCTTATAAATAAATAAATAAAAATTATAATATAATACTGATTTGATGTAATTATTTATTTTAATAAATTAAAAAATAATATATATATATATATATGTGTGTGTGTGTGCGCGCGCGTGTGTGAGCAACTATACAAATAATGAAACGCAAATCATTACTTTTTCAAATATAAAGATTATTTAACATAAAAGTAATTTAATTTTTATATTTTTCGAAAAGGCTTTAAAATAGAACTTTTAGTCAGAATTGTTGTTTAAAGTATCAGTTTCTGATTTCACTGCTTGAATTTCTTCTACACTCATGAGTTCTATCCACTGTTCTTCATTTTCTTTACATTCAGTTTTCCTTGGGAGGAGAGGGAAAATAAGGAGGGAAAAATAATCTTCTTTATTTTCCATTTTTATGTTTGGATAGAGGTAGAAGTGTAAACGAGTTAAGCTATTCGTGAACTATTCGAACTCGATTCATAAAATATTTAGAGATAATCGAGTAAAGCTCGAGCTCGAATAGTTTGTCGAGTCGAGTTCAAGTATCATAGCACTCGACTCGAGCTATTCGTAAACTTAATTGAGTTGCTATTTTTATTATTTATTAAATTATATTTATACCCTTTTCTATTTAAATTGTCCTAAAAAATCTAGATCTCTTTGTGTAGTTTTAAATTTTTAAGGGGTATTTAGGATTAGTGTTAAGTATTCTTTTGAATTTTTTATATTTAATTGATAAATTTTTTTTAATTTTTTTATAAATTGTTTTTTTCAAACTTGTTTTTGGAAAAATAAATTACCAAAAACAGCTTTCAAAACTAAAAAAATTAAAAATACAAAATATTTTTTAAAAAATATTTTTCGAAAAATATTTTTCGAAAAACGCTTTTCCGCAACTCAAATCCAAACAGCCCCTAAGTCCAAACAAGCTGCTCCTTTCTCTTAAGCTACCCCTGCCGTTGATACATCATGTCTTCTTATCCGACAATTAGCCTTTACCACCACCACAGCTCTCAAGTCGCTTGAGTTGAGAGGTAACAACCCAAAATACATCATGTCCTCTTCTGCTCTCTTCTATTCTTTAGATTTGCTCATATCTTTCTTTAGATTTCAGTTTTGTGTTTTCATGTAGTTTTAGAATTGTAGTTTTTATGTTTCTATTTCATGAAGAGTGAGGAAAACCCTTTAAAAATCACTATAAGCTTG
>CATIWF010082008.1:0-25436 GCA_949630135.1 Balakata baccata | reverse complement strand
AAAAAAAATAAAGGACGAAGACGAAAATTAATGATTACGCATAATGAATTGGATTATTTAAAATCATCATCTAGTTGAAACTAATTTTAATTTTTACTTAATTTTTCTTAGATGTAACATTAACTTGATTGGTATAATTATATATAGATTATGAAAAATAAAATAGTGTATGCGTAGTATTTGCAGATTTATTACCTAATTTCTTCTCTTCGAGGAAGAAGGAAAACTTCTTATGGTAGAGTGGCAATTTGTATTACAGTGGGTTGTGTTAGTATTTTGTCTTGATATATCTATAATCGGATAAGGTTTAATCCAAATAGGATATAATAAGTTAAATATGTCTAAATTTTAATTATGAATACAATATGCTTAATAAATGAGTTAATACGATATCACACCTTTAATACAATTAATATGTAATAAATATAATTAATGTGTTTTAAATGTGCCGAATTAAACATGTTATAATTCAATATGATATAAATATTTAATGAATTAAATATATTTTTCTATTAGTATATCAATTCGCAACACAATACCATAATTTTTGGGATTGACACAATTGTAATACAAATATTATAAAGTCCAACTCTAACTACTAATTTTGTGTTCAATTTGTATTATGTTATCATGTCGTGTTTATTATTGTCATTCCTCTCTTATAGAATGAAATTTTGATATTTGTTTTTACTTAATAAATTATCAACCGTTTCCGGAAAAATATAGATTATAACTAATCCGGCTCAAACTGACTATTGATCTATTATAAAATAGAACTCTCTCAGTATATATTTTTTCGATATACAAAACTTAAACCGAAAACCTTAATTAAAAAGAAGTGTGAAATACCTCAAACGTAAACTTACATATTAATATTTCTTGGTTGGTAAGCCTAAGCTTTTCATAAATTAGTGGTGCATTACACGAATTTATAAGTAGTGGAGTTCATATTAAAAGTTGTTCTTGGTCAGAGTGAATATTATTTTATTCACAATCAGTCATTATCATTCAAACTAAAGCTACATGTCATGGAAAAGAATAAATGGCTTTTGAAGGAAATTGCCATTTCTCTTCTCTTTTTTTCTATAAAATAAAATCTCAATTATCAGGTGATTTTTTTAATTAAATTTATGTTCTTTTTCCTTAGAAATTAATATTTTCAACTCTTATTATCGTATTTTCTTCCAATTCATAGTTTTTCATTATTTATAGATGAAAATCGAACATAAACATGCAGTTGAGATTCATTTTTCAGAAATTATTTCTCCCTTTGACCCACTACTTCCTAATGTGATTATGATGCCAAAATTCACATTATTTGCATATTACAAGTGGAAATAAATATATATATATATATATAATTAATATATAACTCTTTTGCAAATTAAATAGCTAACATTATGGAAGACAAACAAATATAATCACATTTTTTGGGTGATTTTTATGATATGTATGGCGAATGATATATTCATAATTTTGAAAGGTTGAAATAATGAATGAATGATTGAGATTTAAATTTTTTTTTTTAAAAAAAGAAACTTTGGGTTGAATAATTAATGTTTAAAGAAATAAATATAATGACTCAAATTGCATGCATATAGCACATGTGGATACCTAAGACAGACTCCCTGATCTCAAGCAAGTTAGAAGGTGTTGAAGTCCTGCATCCCATGGGAATAAAAATTTAATAGTGGACAATTTTTTATTTTTGTTTGGAAGGAATTAGGTTGAATTATATTATCTAATGAATTTTATATGGTTTTGTGAGCAATACAATTTGTTATTTTTATGCTCTAGGTGAATTCTATTATACTCCCACAACAGGTTTGAATATAAGAGAGGAGTGTTGAAGTTCCATATCGGGTGGAAATAAAAATTAATATTACTTATAATTGCTTGAAAAATCTTCTATCTTTTAACTAGCTTTTAGGAAGAGTTAGATCTAAATTTATTATCTAACAAATTATATATATATATATATTATTCAATAGTAGTAATTTAGTGATAGAGTTACGAGGTTTCGAGTTTAAACATTAAGTTAGATTTTTTATGGTTTGTACTAAAAAAGTTTGAAAAATTATTATTTATCACATGAAATTTAAAATATCATACTAATACTTTTCTGAAGATCAAAAATTATATGATTTTTCTATCTATTTTATTTCTATTAAATTATGTAGTTCTTTTATTAAATTTTAAAACATTTACCTTGAGAACAAAAATATTCTTTTTTATTCAATGATACTAGTACTATTTATATGTCAAATTTTCAAAGAGTATTAGTACAATAGGTTGAGCTTAAGGGAATAAATAGTAATTTTTTTTCCATTTATCATTATTTAATGTATTTCTAATAGAAAATTTAACAGAAAGATGTATTAGTAGAATATGATAAAATAGAAAGAGCAAATTGTATAATTTTTAAATCTTAAGAAATAAAAATACAATATATTAGGGGTTAATTTTATCTATAGTCACTTAACTTTTGTATTATTGCAGTAAAGTCATATAATTTTTTTGTTTCATAAAAATCACTTGACTATAGTTTAGTTTCAGTAAAGTCATTTTCAGCAATTTTTCAATAGTTAACAACTGAAAGTCGTGATAACATCCAAGTTGGCACATGAAATACACTACGTCACTGTACATGTCAAATAAAATGTCATTGTACAAGTTAAATAGAACTTTGTCATTCCAGTTGACACTATTTTTAATTTACGATATTGACGTGGATGCTGAGTTGTAAGCATACATTGTGTTCTCTTTGACCTTTACAGTAACGTGTTGTGTCTCATGTGCCAATTGAGATGCTATTATGACTTTTATGATTGTTTATTACTGAAAAATCGCCAAAAATGACTTTATTAAAACTAAACCATAGTTACATGACTTTTGTAAAGAAAAAAAATTATATGACTTTACTGTAATAATATCAAAGTCAAACGACCATAGATAAAATTAAGCTATGTTTTTTGTTTTATTTTCATATATATCTCTATTTATTTTTTTTCAATTACATCGAAAATTATTTCTTTTTTATCGATTTTTTTGAGTTTTCTTTATCACAAAGTGAGAAAAAACAGAGGACCTTGTTCTTCAAGAGCGCCATGCATTACAAATCCATTTGTGGTGCCAAAACCAAACCCTACATGAAACTGATGAAGAGGAATCGGTACTTGCATGTAGATAGCAAGATATGATCTTTGTTGGACAATCACAGAGATGCAAAGAACCTCAAGGCGATGGAATGTGAAAAAAGTATGATGGAATGCAAACTCAATTACTTGCAAGGCCGTTGTACCATAGGAGCTGATGGAATGTGAAAAAATTACTATTATTAAATGTGTAGCGATTCCGGCTAGGGATTTGAGGATTCTTGGCCATGTATTTTCCCACTCTTCCTATATTTTTGGTAATTATGCTATTTTTTTTGTTTAAAATTAGATTCTGACTAGATGGTTATTACGATGATGATGCGATTGTGATGTGTTTGTAATTATTATGATGATATTTGAGTTTGTATATCTTCTTCTTCTTTTTTTTCTTTTTTTATTTATGAAAATTACTAAGGTATACCCGAGATACTCTTATAGAGTTTCCAAAGATATCTCCAAAATATATTCAATGTATTCTCAGAAAATTCCTCATAAGAATTCCTTTATAATTTCCAAAGTATATCAAACTATCCTCAAGCTATATCCAGGATATTACTAAGATATTCCCAATATATTTCCTAAGGTATATCCAAAATATTCTGAAAGATATATCAAAGTGTTTGTTTGATAATTTTTTATTTTTTGAATTTTGATTGAAATTCTTTTTATTCTTATTCTTATTCTTTAATTATCAATTTTTCTTGTTCTGTTTTTTTCTTTATTGGTGAAAAATGAATTAAAATATGCCCAAAGTATAATAAAGATATCCCGAAAATATACTATCTAGATATGTTTTGGTGTGATTTTAAAATTTACATATTGTTGTAATTTTAAAAAGTTGTTTTGCATAGAATTGAAAAAAAAACTTTTAGCACGGGTAAAATGTAAAAAAGTACATATTTGTTTAGTATTTTTGTAAAATTTCCATATATCAAACCTTATATGATTAAAAAGGAGTACTACCTTATTCACTTTTTACTATACACTTATAATACAATAAATAAATATCTCTTTTTTTTTCTTTTTTTTTTAATGAAACACCAACTTTTATTTTAAGAATAATAAAATTTTATAAATAAAAAAATATATATCTTTTTATATTAAAAGTATATAAAAAAGAATTCGTAGCACACGATCAAATATCTAACAGAATGGGATTTGAGGCTGAAAAGTTCGGCAGTCAATGTTTGGCGTCCTTACAAATTAATAGAAAATTCTGTTACTTGGAATGATTTGCCAAGGAATCAAAGCATCAGCATCCAATCCCCTTTGACCTCTTCAAAAATATCACTGCAAATGTATTTGCATAAACCAACCTCAACTTTCACCTTTTTTTTTTTTTTATTAAAATAATCCTATTTTTTATTTTAAAATTTTTAAAAATACATACTTTTAATTTTATATCAAATATAATTTTAAGAAAAATTTAATTTGATTTAATAGTACCTAATTTTTTTTAATTTGACATTGCTAATATATATTAAAATATATATCCGATATTTATTTTTTAAAATTAATATAAGAGTTTTTTTTAAAATCATGTGATAGTAGCTAAAAAATACATAAATATACACATAATTAGATATCAAATAGCTTTGAATTTGCATAAATATAAATATATCTACTCAAAATTAGTCATATCTAGGCTAAATCTGTATAGAAATAACTAAATCAATATAGACATATTTCTAGTATGAAGTTGTCTGGATAAAAAAAATAGATTTAGAGTATCATGTTACTGTCAAACCAAACTGAATTCCTTCCGATACTATATTTGATATAAAATTAAAAGTATTTATATTTAATAGTTAAAAAATAAAGAATATGATTATTTTGATAGAAAAGTGAAAATTCAAAAAAAAATTTTAATGAAAATTGCCCTAAATAATGTGTACAATTTTATTTTTTTACTTTCTAAAAAAATGATAAAATTAATTGATCAAATAATTTTATTTAGTTAGAGAGAGTACATTTTAAATTCTAGAAATTTTATCATAAAATGAAATATTGATTTTATTTTATTTATGGTGTGAATTTATACATTTTATAAGAAAAGAATTGCACACGTCCGAAATAATTCCACTGGACATTGAACCAAATTTGTGGGCGATGAACCATGCAATAAGTCGGCACGCCGTTGCCGTTAGATAAAATTCGGTCATGTATTATTCACGTGAATATATTGATAGCCACAATTTTTTTTTTTTTCATTTTTCTTTTAATAGGAAATTTAGCAATCAAGTTGAAAAAAATGATATCTATGTTGCTTAATGCTAACTTCTTCAAGCATCAAATTTTATTTTCATTTTATCAAAAGCAAAAAAAAATACAAATTTCATTTTTCTAATATATATAATTGGGATAAGATGTAAATTTCCTAATAAATAATATTATAAAATTATGCAAGTTACTGTTTTTTTAATATGTTTCAAATTGTTTTTAAAATTTTAAAAGTGGCTTAATATTGTCAATTTTTTTTTTTGTGATGGAATAATTCACGTTACATATACTAAACAAGAATTAAAAATTTCCTTAAATTATTTATGAAGTGTGGATGAGATGATATGAGTCTCTTCTACTTTAATTATATGTCTCAAATTTGAGTTCTAAGTATGCAGTTATTTTAAAACTTATAAGATAATACTTTGCTGCCCTTGAAGTACTATCCAGTGCAAACATAATTAGTTTCAATATATAATTCTAATTTACTGACTGAGAATACATATGATTTGACAAAAAAATTTCCTTAAATTCAACTAAACATAATACTAAGTTTTATTATATCATTTATCTTTCATAAAATTTTGTAAAATTTAATTTCAACCATTTATATGTGATGAATGGCTCAAATCAAATCACCGTAATGATCCTATATTTTATTATGTTTAGGTGAACTTGAAAGAATTTTAATCAAATAATCCAAACTAATATTCATTTTATTTGTCATATTTGGATGAACTTGAGGGGATTATAATCCACCAAAGAAATAGCAAAAATATTTATAAATAAGTATTCCTTTAATTTTTCTCCACACAAAAAATAAAATAAAATAAATCAACATAAATAGAATTAAAAAATTAAAAAAGAAAATTGAAGAATCAAGGTGTCCACATATCATATCGTATTAGAACCGCAACTTGAAGCCACTTATCTTTTTAAGTTACCTGTCAAACTACAATTAATTAATTCAATTTAGCTGCTGAAATGTCTTAATATTTGATTTATTAGAATTTTTTTATAGTGAATAACACAGAATTGATAATAGGATGCGAAGATCTAACTATACAAAATAAATTAAAAATTTTAAAAGAATTATATATTACCTCTTTCAGCTCCTGAAAAGTTTTGATGTTTTTACATTTTTTAATTATAGAGTTTCCACAACGATTAATTGAGTTCATTCAGAAATAATTTTTATCTTATATTGTAGATTAATAACAATTTGAATCAACTGATGCCGATTCAAAAAAAAATTTTCTTTATTTTTCAAAAAAAAAAACATCCGATCTCATTAAGGGAATAAAACATTCATAAAATGAGAGAGAAAATATCCACCGACGAAAACAAAACTCCACAAAGAGAGAAAAAAAATAAATTTGTAACAATCTAATTTTTTTAAAACTAAAAAAGAAAACAAAACAAAGAATTGGAGGCTGTCATTGAAAACTGTTAAGGTAGAAAGAAAATTTTAGAGAGAAAATAGAAAATAGGAGTGACAACAGGACAGAGTCAAATTTTACTCTCTTTGTATCTGATCCCATCTATAAATTTATATCCACATTCCAGCCCTATATTCCTACGAAAAAACAATATTTAATTATCATCCCTGCCTCAAATGGGATCAGATATTTTCGCTGTATTTTTTAACTTAATTATATTTGATGTATCTATTTAAATTATTAATTTAAATCACATAAAAATAAATCCAATAAGAGCAAAAAATTATAATGGATTCAATATTTTAATTTTTAATGTTCTATAACTTAACTAATGAAAATGACTATATTAATCAATATATAAATAACTAGCAAAGTGAATATCAACTATAAAAAAAATACTAAACTATTATAACCACTATATTTAAAAATTTAAACTAATTATCTATATTATTTTTAAAGTCAAAACAATTTAAAAAAAATAAAAGGTAGCAGTATCTCTATACAGTTGCAATCATATATACTATTGAAATTGTAATTATCAAGATATTTATGAATAGTTTAAGATGATTTCTGCAATTATTATGTGCATTAATTTAATAATTTATATCAAGTATCTCAAATATATAATATATTCAAAAAAATATGAACATCATTTATAACATCTAACAATAATTTATATATTATATATAAGTAATAAATTATACATACTTATTCACTAATATATATCGGTCAGGGCAGGGCATGGGGCATGGTACATATATACCATCTTTGTCTCATCCCTGTTAAATATTATCTCGGATTTTCTAGTAATCTATTCCGACTCCAGTTAAAAGTTAAAAAATTTGTCTCATTTGGTTCGGTACGGGATGAGGATCTATGAGTTTGGGTTAAATTGTCATCCCTAGAAGAAAAGAGACGATTAGGGTGTAGACATGAAAATTTTGGAAGTCCAAAAAAAATTGGACTTATATTTTATTTAGTAATTAATTTAATTATTAAATAAAGGATCCAATTAAATATTTCCATATATCAAAATATGCAATTGCCTAAAATGAATAAATATATTTCTTAAATAATTTAAGTGTCCATAAATATATTTAATTAAGTAAGAGAAATATATTATTGCTTTTTGTAGCCTAAATAATCATAAATACATTACTCAAAATTTTCTTATAAATAGAAAAACTCCATTTTTCATTGTGAAAGAGAAGAATTCGAGTTTCAAGTTGCAGAAACTTTGTAATCAAAGCATCAAAGTAAAATTTTATAGAATTATCTCTAAATGTTAAGATTACTTCAAATCAAAACATCAAGACTCCTACATCTTCAAATCGAGATTGTTTAAGTTTTCAAATATTCAAACAATATCTTCATTCGTTGCGAATTCAACTCTATCTTCTTTATTAAAATCGAAGGAGAAATTGTTTACCGATTTGAGATCAAGTTTCATAAGCCTTTGAACTATAATCAAAAGAGAAAAGAATCAAATGCTATAATTTGCATATCCGTGGAAATCTTCACTAGAGATTATATCCCTTGTTCTTTTATTTAATAAATTGAATTTTGATATTTGTTCATCCTTTTTTCTTATCATTAATTTAGGACAATAAATTTGTGTGTACATAGGTTAGATAGTATATTAGGGTTAGATAGTATTGCTTAATTAATTAGAATATTATTTTATGTTAAATACCAGAATTTAAGGAGCTAATCATGCACTTATAATTAATAATAGTAAAAAAAAAAAAAATTGCCACCATCTCCACCATCCTTTTTTTTCTCTTTTATTATTATTATTTTTTTCATTAAGTTCTACTCATTCATATAAATTATTAAGATATTCTAATAGATTATATGATTCAATTATAAAAATGTGGTATTTTTAATTCATTATGAGGTTTAGTAGATCATAAGTTATACAATAAGAATAGTCATTTTCAATTTGCGCCCATTATAAAAGTGATAAAATTTCATTAATATTGGTGGATAATAGTGAGAAAATTCGAATTAAAAACTTTTATAATTTTTTACAAGTAAAAATATCGATTTAAGTCACTCCTATATTAACAATTATAATTTCTCAATGTGTATCCGAGCCTTTTTTTTTTTTTTGTCTATATATGAATATTTTCTACAATCCTCAAAATTTTCATAATTAAAATATTTGCTTCATCTAAATTATTCTAAACACATCAATTTTTAGAAATTTCAATGCATTTCTTCTACCAATTGAAGCAATCCTACTCTAAAACTATGTCTATATCTTTCATGAAAACAAAATATAAATTACTATTTTAACAAATTAATGGAAAAATGACACATCCCATTATATTAAATTACATGTAGCATCACTTACTTAAATATTAATTCTAAATTTATTATAATTAATAAAGTTTTGAACATTCACTAAATCTATAAACAATATAATGCAATTACATTTTTGGGTGGGATTTTTACAATTGAGAATAATTAAGATGCATATAATAAGCTAAAAGAAAATGAAATGGAACTGCCCCAAGCATACCTTTTGGAATATTTAAGATGCTAAGTATTTGCCAAATGTATTCATCGGATAATTATTGACTCATCAAAATAATTAATTATCCATCTAATTTGTTGACTTAATCCTCCTTGATGTCATAAATTATGAAACTAATTAACCTTCGAATCATACAAGGAAAAAAAATTAGCAGGAATTCAAATTTCCTAGAAAAATTAATATTAAGATAATTCATAGCAGTTAGAGGTGAAAAAAAGAGTCAAGTCCGACTTTATCTTCACATTAAATACCATTTTAAAATTTATCCAATTATAGTCGAATTAAAATTTTATTTTTGATTAAGTCGAATCAGTGGATGAATAAAAAAATAAACAATAAAGTTTCATTTAATTTGATAGATTTTGTTCACATAGAGCTTTAAATGAACCAAATTGCTCGTGAGATATTTGGATTTCGGTTCAAAAAAAATTCATTTGTTAATCTCAACGAACAAAGCTTAAAAATCTCATCGAGCTTGAGCCCAAACTTAATACTGTTTAGTTTATTAGTTTACGAACGTATTCATTTAAGAGTTTGTGAATATGTTCTTTTAAAAACTTATGAATATGTTCGTTTAAGTCTCGTTTATATTATCTTTTGTTAACGGGCTCAAACTCGACCTTTTGTCATTATTATTTAACAAGCTAAACTCGAATTTTAGTCATTATTATTTAACAAGTCAAACTCAAACTAAACTCGTTAAGCATAATAAGCAAACTACTTATGAGCCAAATTCGAGTTTACTAATTTTGAAATGAGCCAAGCTCAAATTTATGATAGATTTAAACAAACCAAGCTCAAATTTATTAATATTCAGCTCGATTCGGTTCGTTTACAACCCTACGATTAGATTATCCCATATTAATTGACTACATGTAACGCTCTTTTAAACTATTTTTAAAGAAAAATGAGATTTAAAACTCATTTACCTTCCATATTTTACATGGCAAGTATCAAAGTTTATATAATTGGTTTGTAAAAGTATGAGTTTGTTATTTTTATGCTCTAATATGAGAGTATTGGATTATCCCATATCAGTTGGCTATAACTATAAACTGCAATTTGTAGTAGCTTGAACGACTTTTCTTTCTAGAAATAATTCTTGAAAATAATTAGATTTAAAACTCATTTATCTACAAACATTAAATTTAATTATCTAAAAATTTCAATATTCATTAATGATTCAATCAATTCATATAACTCAATCTGACAGTTGATATCACTTTGATATTGCTTACCTCTAATAGCAATCTTTTCTAAGTAGCCTTTTTAGCTAAAAGCAAAAGTGAATTTTATAAATAATAAATTTTATACACGTTCTTGTTGAAATTAATTGGTCATATTTATATATCCTATGAAACTATTTCTAAGCTTATGATAAAATTAAATCTTATTCACACCTAAAATTCAAACGATTCTCAATTTTTAGCTATAAATAAGAAAAATTGTAACACAATTTAAATAATATGACTAGAGAAATAAATTTTCTATTAAAAAAAAACTACTTTGTTTTTGTTGTAACCTTACAATATTATGGCCTATTT
The DNA here is from genome assembly GCA_949630135.1 of Balakata baccata. NCBI lineage: Eukaryota > Viridiplantae > Streptophyta > Magnoliopsida > Malpighiales > Euphorbiaceae > Balakata > Balakata baccata. The sequence goes on along the minus strand of CATIWF010082008.1, from coordinate 14,539 downwards.
TAAGATACACCGTCAATTAAAATAATTGAAATGATGAAAAATTGAAAAATAAATAAATTATTAAATTACTAAATTTAATTAATGAAATTTAAAATTTCTAAAGAAGGGATCAGATAATGATGTTATTTTTTTTATTAAAAAATTCTGAGTTCGAGTCTAATAAAGAAAATATATTTAAAATCTAAAAAAATATTTTATTCGTTTAATGGATAAGCTTGATGTAAATTTAGATTATTAAATTGTTCAAAAAAATAAATTTAAAAAAATAAGAAAAATAAATAAAATGTGAAAGCTTGTCATAATTTACAGTAAGAAGAAGAAATTTTGGTGTTGTTGGCTAACTATTGGCTGAATTTCTTGGAATTTTCTTCAGAGGAAGTGAGAAAGTTCAAAAGTTTTCTTAATTTTTATTTTTATTTATTTATTTGTTTGTCCCCACTGAGAGCCTCTCAAGTCAAACAAAAAAAAAAAGAAAAAGAAAAAACTCTCTAAACACCATGAGCTGGGTTTGCTTATAAATAGGAGATATCTGTTTAGTAGAATTTTACATTAAAGAATCGTAGATTCTCAATCTTAATACCGTTTCTTCTCTTTTTTCTCTCTGCAAATTCTTGGCTCTGTAAAGAAAAATGGGTACTCAAGCTCCAACTGATCAACACTATACCAATCAACAAGTAAGTTCCTCTCTCTCTCTCTCTCTTTTTTAGATAGTGCGCTCTTTCAAATGGGTTTGCTAGAAAACAAACACTAAAGGCGATAACAGGTTTTTTAACTTTTCCAAGTTTAGTGGAGATTTGTCTTCAAGCTTTTAGCTTTTTAATTTTTATTTACTTTTATTTACCAATAGTACCATGTAATTCCTTTCTTCTCATGAACTTTTGTTTTTGCAATTACATCAGATTCCTTGTCTATCTCCGTTAAAATGTTTAACAGAAACCCTGAAAAGTTCATTGGAGAAAGAATCTTCCCCTTGTTGTTTATGATTTTCTATTGAATTTTTCTTCTTCTATAGCCAAGGGACTTACAATATTCTGTTGGTTGAAAATGAGAAATTATGTGCTAAATCCTTTACATCTGAAAGAAAAAGAAAAATCTGTTCGTTACTATATTCTAATTTCCTCTAGGTTTCTAGCTAATATTGAGTTTCACCACTTCTTTTTTTTTTTTTTTAATAAAATATTTCAGGTTAACATTGTGTTTACGGCACTTGTATTTTTATTTTTTTCAACGTAGATAATTTATGTTACTCTGCTAAAATGTCATTTTCTTTAACATATTATTATATCTTTGACAAATGGGGTGACTCACTGTCATGTTTTTCTCATTACTATGAGATAAAATTTCATTAGTCTATTTGTTTTTTTATCGTAAAATATTTTTTTTGTATATTTATTATTTAATATTTTAGAAGTTATGACCATGAAATTTGAATCTAATTACCAGTAAGAACTCGAATCTGCTTTGGAAGACTTCTATCAACTAGAGGCGTAGCCGAGTTGAAAAATGTGGGGTCATGTGATCCCAAAAAAAATTTTAAATAATTTAATGTATAACAGTGTTATAACAAGTATCCTACAAAAAATTAAAAAAATGACCCCATGTATGTAATTGTTACCGGTTATAAGTCATTTTTCTAAAATTTTTGCTAAATTTTGCTGGCATTTATATACTATTCTATATGTTTAACCATTTAATTATTATGTTCTCTTTTATAATTACTGCCAATTATATATTATTTTGTATGTATAGCCATATAATTGCTATCAATTTTACATATAAAAGCAATTTTACTAGTATTACTTAGCAATTATATGTTACGAGTGATTCTACTGAAAATTTTTTCTAGCTATGCCACCCGTAATAAGTGATTTTCAGTGCTAATTTAACAATTAAATCATGCTTTTTCTGATATAATTGGGGAAGAAAAAGACTCATATTTGGTTGTTTTTACATTTAGAAGGCAGATTTTTATATTGTGGTTGGATAGTAATTAACCAAACCAGTATTTCATTTGTACAAGACTGACTTGAAGCATCAAAGATGGAAAGAGCATTTTTCTTTCATTTTTCTAATGCAAGTTGTCTTAAAATCCAACTTTTATATTTTTGTACAATTGATTTTGATACCTTTTTCTTTTTTACATCCAAATATTCAAAGTTGCATGTGATGAGTTCAGAAATTTTTTCCTTTTCTCTTTTTTTTTTTTTTAAAAAAAACTTTGTAAATTTAATAATCTCATTCGTCAACGGTCGGATTTTAAGGGTCAACCTTGATATTAGGTGCACCAAATGACCAAATGCTCACCAGATTACTACTTTTTTCTTTTTCATTCTTTTTTTTAAAAGGAACTAACTCAATATAATGTATAGATATTCATTGACAGGCTTAAATAAATAAACTATTGGCTTGTCACATGCCTATATGACACCAACTGTCCAGCTCATAAAATTATATATAAGAATAGTAAAAAATGTATATTGTATCTTCATTGGTTATTACACTTTTATTCCTGCTAGGCATGTCCCTCAAGGCCACTTGCTGCTAATTGAGGTTACATTCCATGGCCGTGTAGGCCCGCCTGCTTTATCGTGTTAAAACTTAAAAGGTTTTGTTTTGACAATGGACAACTTGACAACAGATAAAGGTATATGTTCCTCCAAAGAATTGGGAGTGCATGCTAATAAGATTCTCGTGAAGTAAAAACATCCAGTAGAAGTCTTAAAATTACAGTTGATGCTCGATAAAATTTTCTGTTTGTGATCAATGGAGGGGAATAACCCAATCAACTTTGTTGGATTGTCTTGTTTTAGTTGAACTTCTTGTTCAAATTGTTTGATTTGTAGTCTAAACATAAAAGGCAAGAAAACAACTATGGGAAAATTTTTGTTTTGTAGTAGTTTTTGAATTGGGTTTACGATTGGTGAAAGATGTATTTTTGTGAATCGCAGATGGATGAAAAACTAGCAAGGCAAAAAGCAATTGATGACTGGCTTCCCATTACTTCTTCAAGAAATGCAAAATGGTGGTACTCAGCTTTCCACAATGTCACTGCCATGGTTGGCGCTGGTGTTCTTAGTCTTCCTTATGCAATGTCAGAGCTTGGATGGTAGGTTTAACTTAAAAAATTTATTGAAGAAATATTTAACTCTTTATATCCAATAGGGTCCATCTTGTTGTCTGCCTGGCGGCAGTTTGCTTTAGCCTATATCATATGTATCAATATAATTGATTTTTGTATTAACTTCAGGGGTCCTGGTGTTGTTGTGTTGATTCTATCATGGATCATTACCCTATACACTCTATGGCAAATGGTGGAGATGCATGAAATGGTACCAGGAAAAAGATTTGACAGATATCATGAACTGGGTCAATATGCCTTTGGTGAAAAGCTAGGACTTTATATTGTGGTGCCTCAACAACTTATTGTTGAAGTTGGTGTGTGCATTGTGTATATGGTTACAGGAGGCAAATCCCTGAAAAAATTCCATGATCTTGTATGCAGCACCTGCAAGCCAATCAAGCAAACCTATTTCATCATGATCTTTGCCTCTGTTCACTTTGTACTCTCCCATCTTCCTAACTTCAACTCCATCTCTGGTGTCTCTCTTGCAGCTGCAGTCATGTCCTTGAGGTATTCCTATCTCTGAACCCTTTACCTCTTGCGCTATGAGGCAAGCACTCAACTACTGTGCTATTAGCCTTATAACATAAAATTGATGTTTGTGCTGTATTGCAGTTATTCTACAATTGCTTGGACAGCTTCTGTTCATAAGGGCGTTCAGCAAGATGTGCAATATGGATATGCAGCTAAGAGCACTGCAGGAACAGTGTTCAACTTCTTCAGCGCATTGGGCGATGTAGCTTTCGCCTATGCTGGTCATAATGTGGTGTTGGAGATTCAAGCAACTATCCCTTCTACACCTGAGAAGCCATCCAAAGTGCCTATGTGGAGGGGAGTTGTTGTTGCCTATATAGTTGTGGCCTTATGCTACTTTCCTGTTGCTCTCATTGGCTACTGGATGTATGGCAATGCAGTTAAAGACAACATTCTCATCTCATTGGAGAAGCCTGTTTGGCTTATTGCAACGGCTAACATATTTGTTGTGATTCATGTTATTGGAAGCTACCAGGTGTGACGCGAATTCTCTGCTTGATTTCTTCTCTATCTGATTATTGATCTGAATTAGCATTTATTTGATCTTTTTTCTTTGATTGTTCTGAATGCAGATTTATGCAATGCCAGTGTTTGACATGATAGAAACTGCATTGGTAAAAAAATTGAATTTCAGGCCTAGCATGATGCTTCGTTTCATTGTTCGCAACATTTATGTTGGTAAGATAAACTCTTAGCTTCATCAAGCTATCATGCCTAAGATTTGATAATTTACTTGTGCAATTTTTCTTGTAATTGCAGCTTTCACAATGTTCCTCGGCATTACTTTCCCTTTCTTTGGTGGTCTCCTTGGATTTTTTGGTGGATTTGCTTTTGCACCAACAACATATTTTGTAAGTCATATTCTATCACCATTACATCTGTTGTAGTTTAAGCTTTTGCATCAATGCGGAACCTCATTATTTCATTCTTCAGCTCCCCTGCATAATGTGGTTGGCCATTTACAAACCAAGGAAATTTAGCTTATCTTGGTGGACTAACTGGGTAAGTTGATCTAACTTTCGTTGCATCATATATATGAATCTCTATAAATAATTTACTTCCAATCCAAGTTGAGAGTTATTTTTGTCATATTTCATTCTTCGAATTACAGATTAGCATCATACTTGGTCTTATGTTGATGATTGTATCTCCCATTGGAGGATTGAGGCAAATTATTATTCAAGCCAAGGACTATCAATTCTACTCTTAATCAATACAAGTAGATTGCAAAGACAAATCCTTTGTATAAATAAAGCCAAATGATGATATATGGCAATGTCGACGAGGGACAACAATGCTAGGGCAGTGCCAATGTGATAATTATGAGATCCTGACAGGCTGGTTTTGGGAGTGTATATACAGCCCTCTTGAGAAAAACAGGAACTATAGCCAGTGAAGTATCAAATGGGATTTCTTATATGTTTTTACTGTGTTCTTTTTATGCTTTCTTGTTTGTAATTTTTACTATATATTGAAAAATGATGCGGACCCCAAAGAACGTACCTTGAGGAGCACTGAAAATTTACACATGTAATTAAGAAAAATTTTCTTACACATTTATTATGTGCTTTTAAGGAAAATGTTTATGTAATGCCTAAGGGGTAATGTCTGTACCAATGAGTGATTGATCAATGCTATATTGAAATTTCGGGTCATTCTTCGATCATAACATAGATTGAATTTCTGATTATATTACTATGCAAGCTGTTTCTACTGAAAGATATTGTAAATAAAGTACTTGTAAGATTTTTATATGGCGAGAAGCCTCGTGAATTGGTAGATGCAAGATAAATCTTTGACTGTTTCCAGGCCTGCAACCATTTTAATGAAGGCTTGAGTTAGTAGATGTGAGATTACGATCCTTATCAAAGGGTGTAGGGCTAAATGTGAAAATGGAGAAATTATTATTAGTTTACATGTCATTTTTCATTGAATATAACAATTAATGAATATACATACATATTATTATATGATCTGATTAATCTATAAATAATATAACAGACTGAATCTATCTAAAAATTTTTCATCAAGCGTTTAATTTAATCATCTTCGTTTAATTGTCATTACCACCATGTCAAAATCAGGGAATCTGCAGATTGTAGCTAAGCTGGATTCTTTTGAAGAAGAAAAAGACAGAATCTGCTCTGCTGATATCAGTCATTAATTCCATGACAAAACATTATTACCTAAACTAAAAGGATTTTTATGGTCTCCAAGCTGTCATCCTGAAATGGCAATTAGACCCTTTTTTCCCCCTTTGACGGACTGACATTTCACAAAAATGACTTAAAACTTATTTTAATTTATTTGTCAATGTGATTGAAATAAGACGTTCATCTAAACCCCCAAAAAGAAAAAAAAAATCATGAATACTTTAGTCCAATTTGATTTTTCTTCTAAATAAATAAATTAACATAAATATGATGGTACTTTATATACATATAAGAATAATAATAATAATTTTATCTTATATAACTATATATTACAAATTTGCCCTATATTTTATGTCTCGATATTTTAGTTTTTCTTTAGAAGTACTTTTTTTTTCAAATAAGTCTATTTTAATAAAGTGTTCATTCTCAAATTTTACAGGAGAATCTATACTCAGCGCTTGAATTTGAAACTTTTTGTTAAGAGAAAAGGACTCTTATCATCCAAATACACCTCTTGAGATTTTGTATATTATTTTAAGGCAAAGACTATGATAGGTTGGTGCTTCAGTACGCCAATAATAAATGAATGGATCATATCATAAAATATCCATGAAACAGTTGATATGCAGATGTAATGAACTTCTGAGACCATAACATATCTCATCCAATGGTTGATACGCTGGCGTAACGATGCACTTGCATACTATATAAAAACTTTTATTTTAATTAAGCCTAAAAAATTAATATATTTTTTTATTTTTTAAATTCAATTAAAATGGAAGGTGTCAAACTCGGTAATCAAGCAAAAGATTTAATGAATATGCAGGCGCGCTAGGCCTATAATGGAAATATCCAAATAGAAACATTTTCAATTGAGATGTTGTTTCCATATTATATCAATCAAATAAGAAATGGATTCATTGTATTTAATTGGGTCTTCCGTATTTTTCTTGTTTGTCATTAAGCTTGAAGGCGGATTTCTCATTATGGTCATTGTCAATTACGATATTTCCCTAGTTCATATTTTGTTATAATCACTATTTCTTTTGTTCAATGCTCCATTCTCATCTCTGCCAAGCAATTTCCATACTTCTCACTCATGGGTACAAAAGATGAGAAGCCTCAAGACCTCAATGAAGTAATTTCTCAATTAATCAAAGAAAATATATGTGATCTTTTTTAGAATTTTCAATACCCATATGTCCACATGAAATTTAGTTGTTTTAATTTGTGAAATTAAGATTGTTTGATTTTGAGTGCAGGTAGATGCAAGACAGAAAGCAATTGATGATTGGCTTCCAATTACTTCTTCAAGGAATGCAAAATGGTGGTATTCAGCTTTTCACAACGTTACTGCTATGGTTGGTGCTGGTGTTCTCAGCCTTCCTTACGCCATGTCAAATCTAGGATGGTAATGTTCTAATATGACAATCAATGATCAGAAACTAATACAAAAATGACTTGATTTTATCCATCTTCAACTTATCACGCTCCCACAAAAATGACTTGCAACACCAACAAATTGATAACTGCAATATCAGGTTCTGCTGCCGTGGATTATTACAACAGTTTTTGCATCTCGTTGCAATTGTTAGAATTCGAAATTGTTACTAATATTCTGTCAAATCTATCAGAGTGTTGTGTTAAGTGTTAAATTAATGTTTAATTTTCAGGGGACCTGGTACAGTGATTCTGATATTGTCATGGACAATAACATTTTATACACTATGGCAAATGGTAGAGATGCATGAGATGGTTCCTGGGAAACGTTTCGATCGGTATCATGAGCTAGGACAGCATGCTTTTGGTGAAAAACTTGGGCTATACATAGTAGTACCTCAGCAACTTATATGTGAAGTGGGAGTAGACATTGTATACATGGTTACTGGTGGCAAATCGCTGCAGAAAGTCCATGATATTGTTTGCAGCCATTGCAAACCCATCAAAACTACCTATTTTATTATGATCTTCGCCTCTGTTCATTTCGTTCTTGCTCATCTCCCCAACTTCAACTCCATCTCTGGAGTCTCCTTGGCTGCTGCAGTCATGTCTTTGAGGTATGCATCTCATCAGGAATACAAAAACTAAATATAAGCATTTAGAGTAGAGTTTCAAATTGACATTTGTCTTTGTAGTTACTCTACAATTGCATGGTCAGCATCAATCCATAAGGGCCGTCAGGCGGATATAGATTACGGGTACAGAGCCTCAACAACTCCAGGAACAGTGTTTGATTTCTTTACTGCTTTAGGAGATGTTGCGTTTGCATATGCTGGACACAATGTTGTGTTGGAAATTCAAGCAACTATCCCTTCCACTCCTGAAAAACCATCCAAAGGACCCATGTGGAAAGGAGTTATAATTGCCTATGCAGTTGTGGCATTGTGCTATTTCCCTGTTGCCCTAATAGGCTACTACATGTTTGGTAATAAAGTTGAAGACAACATCCTTATTTCTCTGGAGAAACCCACATGGCTTATTGTCATGGCTAACATGTTTGTCGTTTTTCATGTTATTGGGAGTTATCAGGTTCTACTTGTTCTTCTTATATAATCACTAGTTCTATTGATATCCATGCAAACAAACTAAACTGAGGGAACATTGTCTGTTTCTGCTGTCATTGCAGCTGTATGCAATGCCTGTTTTCGATATGTTGGAAACTTTGTTAGTAAAGAAGTTGCATTTCAAGCCTAGTACTACACTTCGATTCGTCACGCGAAATTTATATGTTGGTAAGTACATCTTCATCTTCATGGATGATTATGCAAGAACATCTTATGAAGTTTTGTTTTTTTTTTTTCTATGATCTTAATTTAAATGTTAATTACAGCATTTACAATGTTTGTTGCCATTTGCTTTCCTTTCTTCGGTGGCCTTCTTGGATTTTTCGGAGGATTTGCTTTTGCCCCAACCACCTACTTTGTAAGCTCCAATCTCTTGCCTTGTATAATAATAATTTCCCTTTCTTATGAAATTTTTGTATAGTGTTTATCCTCTCCTCACACCAATTAATTAATAATTAAGAAATTCTTTAATTTTTCAGCTTCCTTGCATCATGTGGCTTGCCATCTACAAACCGAAGAGGTTCAGCTTGTCCTGGCTTACCAACTGGGTACATTCATATTATACTATGCTTAATTTTAGTGATTAGAATTGACAATTAATCATTTTCAATTAGCAAAAAAAAAAAAGAAGCATATTTATTATTCTGACTAATCAATTTTTTTTTTTTCCAGATTTGCATACTACTTGGGGTTTTATTAATGATTTTATCACCTATTGGCGGGTTAAGGAGTATCATACTCAAAGCCAAAGACTACAAGTTCTTCTCTTGATTTGTTGTTTCTGATGAAGACACAGTATTTCTAGTAAATCCAATTTGGATGGACGCACTCTATGTTTATACAAATATAATGATAATATAAGGGTTGATTATGAAAGAAATAAGGGATCTGACGATTAGGTTTATGTTCACAGAACTGCATCACAGTTGGGTTTATTCTATTCTTTGTGTTTGTCAAATATAAAGTGCTATTCTTGATATGGAGTATTGTCTTATTGAGGCATGATTCACTACTGGCAGATTGTCTATTCAAAGTCCCATAAATTGGTCCTGCATACTATATTTATGGACATCTTAGATGTTACATGTCCAAACCAAACTTTGTTCCGCTACACTCAGCAATATTTGAACATATTGATCATATATAATAATATCCATACTTCAATGTTTCGCAGATTTGGGCACAATATAAACATTAGCAAAGCGCCCTACAAAATTTCGATGTTTTTGAATCATAAATTGGACAAAGGATAAAATTTACCCTGAATTCTATTCAAGTATGAAGTTAGCAAGAACCAAATCACAAAGCCCTTTAAATTGACCATGATAGGTGTACTTGCATGTTATAAGAATAAAAGTAATAGGTGAACAGTTATTTTTCAGCAGGGTAACTTATGAAAACAACTAAAAGATTATGAATAAAAAAAAAAATATGTAACTTAAATGTTATTAACTTATGGACGACAACTAAAATAAGTACCATGCATTCATCTGGCTTCATGACCAGCAACTCGGTATTAGCTGGTTAGAAATAATTAGCAAATTACAAACTCCTCAAGAAAGTAGGCAATCCAATTCTAAAAGATAAAACTTTTCTAATTTTAATATATTTCCTTTTCATTATTATCTTAAAAGAAAAGAAGAAACTGTGTTTGAATCAAAGAGCTCAATATGCCAGATAATGTATTAGGAGCATGGAGTTGAGATGAAAAATTAAGGAATTGGAGGAAGGTTAGAAGAATGCGTCAGAAAATTTCTGATAAGGTCATAATGAACCTCAATGAAAACAAGTAAAACACCCAAAAACCACATTATTCTACATACCATTATAGATTATTTCAATAGCTCTGCATCTGTCGTCAATATAATACATGAACACTAAACTAATAGCTACAACAAATGTAATATGATATACAACATTTTTGAATCCCAAATGATAAAGGAACAAGGTTAAAATTTTCAATTGCTCTGTTCATTTCATTGCATATATCTTTTTAAATGTAAATGCAATTACCAAAGCAACTTCTCTTGGTTAATTTTAAGTTTCTACATTGAATTCATGTCAAATCTACCTTTAATTATTTTAAATGATATTTTTGTCAGTAGCAACAGCAGCTACAATAGTAATATCAACCTAGTCCCAGCACCGCTAGTTCAGTTAGATGTTAACACTTTTTTGAATTTAATGGCTTTGGGAGGACGGTGCAGCTACCATATTCCAATTGGTTTGTAAAGGATGTTGTTGGAGCATGACGGGCTAGTCCAATTTGAACTGGAGGATTGAGGACCAAATCAGTAATTGAGCATATATTGGAGGACTGCTTCCAAAATGGTTTGGGCCATTATGGATATTTGACTCATTTGCTTATAAGTTGCCCATTTGTCTTTTGTTCCATAGATGTAGTATTTCTTGCCTCTAACAGATGTGCATATTCAGTGGACAACTTAAATTCTGGTAATTCCAACAAAATCCTTAACCCTTAACCATATATCAGGATATTCAGATTATAACAATTCAACTGATCTTTTCTCTAGCTGAATGAACCACTCGTACCCGAAGTCCTAGACTGATATCAAAACAAATCTTGACAAACAAATAGATTTAACCCAACATATAAGTTTAACACAAAACATTATTAAACAAAAATGGAGTCCCGTCTATTATCAGAAAATTTAAAAGAGACATGTTAAAAAAATGGCAAAAGAGCACCTTGTGAGAACTCAAAAGAGATATGTAAAAAAGGGCTATCTATTACCCGTGCTTAATTCACCTAAAGCCAAAGCAGAGAGCTTTCAGTGTTACACAACATACAATAAAATAAAATAAGTGTTTTTTTTTTTATTATTCTTATCATCTCAATTTCTTCTGGAATTTGGCCTTCCTTTCCCTAAGCAATTCAGCCCACAAATTGCAAATCCATAATATACTAACAGAAATTGCCCCAATAACAACAAACATCCAAGAAACCCAAACCCATCTGGGTATAACGCTATCAGCAACCCCACTTAAGTAAAAGACACCCATTTGATACACAAAATAAGGACCCAAAAATCCCCTCACCAAAGAATAGAAGGCATAAAAAGGAGGAGAAAGAAAATCGTACACCTTGGCGGCAAATTTGACATCAATCCTCCGTGCACCGGCAAGCGTCCAAGCGTTCTGGCACGCGCTAGTCACCTCGGCGAGGACTAACAGGGAGAGTATAGCGTAAGCGCCGTGTGAAACCAAATAGCGGCAAGTACTGAATACGAACAGAGTGGCCAAGTGGTGACCAATGAAGAGTACATCACTAGGAAAAAATATCAAGTAATGGGTTACATCCATCAAAAAATAAGCAATACCGTAATCAAGAACAGCGTCTTGCGTAGGGGTATTGGGCGAGGAGAAACCGCGATTTGAGTCGGATAATATAGCATAACTTGCAAAGAAAACCGCCGGAGTACCATGAAAGAGGGAGATTATGCAACTAGAGGCCTCGGGTCTAAGATTGGGGCTCCAATTACGGAAAAGAAAGAAATAAGCTATGAAATATAAGAGAAGAAAGAAGGAGAAGAAAAGGGGGAGGTTTGGAAAATTTGGAATTAGGGTTTGATGGGTTCCCAATTCCATTAGGCTTCTTCGACAGAGAAAGGGACGAAGAGGTAGAAAAAAAAATCAGAATTGCAATTCACAAGGAAGGAAATTAAGAAAGGGTTAGTTGGTGGGAATTTTAGGATTTTATGTGAATTTTCGTAGTTACCGAGGATTCTCGAATTGCGAGTCTGGTAGAGTTTTGCAGATAGAATTAAAACGACCGTTTTTAATACCAAACCCAGATTTAAAAATGGAACGGAACGGATTCGGTCCTACACCGAAAAATATAGCTTATTTCTGTTTCTGTTCTGTTCTCTGCCTGAGAAAATTTACAGGTCCCATCCCTCTCTCCAATGGAGATGGAGATCTCCAATCTCAATCTAATATTTGATTTTATTAAATTTTTCTATTTTATTTTTACGCTAAAAATATTTTTTATTTTAATTAATTATATACTTTTTTAAATAATTTTTTTTTACTTTAAATAAACATTATATTATTATTTTTAAAAATTACTAATTATATTAAAATATAAATTATATATATATATATATATATAATTTATTGGAACGGAATTCAGAATGAAGTATATATATATGCCATCCCCACCATGTTTCTGCTACAAAAAAATTTGAGTTCGGGGCAGAGTCGGAAGGGACATAAAAATAAAGAAATTTTACAAAATTAACAAAAACCAAATATATATTTACAATTTTACTGGCACAAGAAAGTTTTTTTCTATTTTACCAAAAATAATTTTATAAAATTACACAAACACCTAAACATGTAACTATATGGATATACCACAAGCTCAAACCTTCAAAATCCAAATAAACATCTCATTAAAAATAATTAATTTAGCAACTATAAACAATAACGATTGAATGAGCAAATTACTCAGCAAACAATGACAAATCAACAAAAAGTCAACTAAACAAGAATCAAAATCTTTTTAAATCCATTTCAAAAAAAGATTTAAAATAAAAAATTGAAACGAACATTGAAGGAGAAAAAGAAGAAGAGGTCATAGAAGTTGGGTATACAAGGAAATACCTTGAATATATTTTAAAAATACCTTGAGAATATTTTGACCACATTTTGGAAATTTTTTGAGAATTTCCTAGGAATATTTTGGGTATACTTTGGGAAAATTTTCGGTATATCTTTGGGAATATCTTAGGTAATATTGGGAAAACCTTCAGTATACCTTTGGGAATACCTCAAGAATACTTTTAATATATCTTGGAAATTCCTTAATGAAAATTTTCTTGAGAAATTTTCATAGGAATACATTGAGTATACTTTGAGAATTCTATGAGAATATGTTGAAAATACTTTGAATATTCCTTCGTAATACCTTGATGATTTTCAACTAAAAAAGAAAAAAAAAGGAACAAAGCAGATATTAATAGCTACTGATCCACATTAAGGTTGATATCAACCATGATTTTAATGATTTCTACAAGTAAACTAGGTAAAAGCTCATAAGATTAATCATGATGCCAAACTAGAGGCCTTGGGTCTAAGATTGGGGCTCCAATTACGGAAAAGAAAGAAATAAGCTATGAAATATAAGAGAAGAAAGAAGGAGAAGAAAAGAGGGAGGTTTGGAAAATTTGGAATTGGGGTTTGGGTTCCCAATTCCATTGTGAAGGAAACCTAGGCTTCTTCGACAGAGAAAGAGACGAAGAGGAAGGAAATTAAGAAAGGGTTAGTTGGTGGGAATTTTAGGATTTTATGTGAATTTTTGTAGTTACCGAGGATTCTCGAATCTGTTGTATCCTGAGAGACAAAAGTTGTTTATCCTAAACACCTATGTAGGAGATGAATTTGTCTTAAGGAAACTGTGTGCTACACAGGCTTCATATTGGTTTTCCATTTCTATTATTTTTTGAATATCGAATTAACAATTCTCCTATTGTTATTGTGCATTTTGTCTAACAATTTTAAGACAAATTTCGTTTGTTAATTCTTTATTTAGATTTATTAATTCTTGAAATTAATATAATTTGTTTGTTGTTGTAGAAATGGAGAACATGATAGTTGCTACCAATGTTCATGATGGATCCCAGCCATCAGTTTCTGTTGCTCGGGTTGTCTATCCAGTTGTGCCTGTAATGGTACCTGTGAACCATGGAGAGAAACCAGAAAAATTCAATGGATTGAATTTTAAGAGGTGGCAGCAGAAAATGTTGTTTTATCTATCTTAAATCTTACACGATTCTTGGTTGAGGACGCTCTTACTCTTAAAGAGGATGAGCAAGATGTCCAAACAAGGATGACCTATGATAGTTGACATCATTTCGACTTCTTATGTAGGAATTATGTCATGAATGAGCTACATGATTCATTATACAATGTGTATAGTGGAATCAAGACTGCAAAACAGTTATGAAAATCATTGGACCGGAAATATAAATATGAGGATGTCGGCGCCAAGAAATTTAAAGTGGGACGTTTCCTAGACTATAAAATGGTGGATTCCAAGACTGTGGTAAGTCAAGTTCAAGAGCTTCAAGTTATTCTTCATGATATTCATGCTGAAGGAATGAACTTGAGTGAAACCTTCCAAGTGGCTGCTATGATTGAAAAAT
>CATIWF010082007.1:0-22028 GCA_949630135.1 Balakata baccata | reverse complement strand
TTTGATGATCAACATGCATGTAGTAAGCTTGTAAATTTATGGTGAAGGCAACAAAGTAGCAGATCGATTTGTAAAGTATGAGGTGACGTTAGGGACAAATACTTAGTGGACTACATGACATGCTTTTTGTATGCATTCATTGTATGCTAAATATAGTGGTTGTGAGAATTTTCATTTTGTTTAGTCTTTTGGGATAGATAAATTTTGATGTATTTTATTTTCTTTTTAATAATATTTTGAGTTCAAGTGTATAATGCGAATGCTAAAGTTGTGTCAATCTAATTGAGATGATCATGCATATTTTTTATTCTTGATCTTAACTTTCTATTAAAAAAAACTATATAATAATATATTAGTAACAATTTTAAAATCTAAGTGTTGCTACTAGATATTTAAAGTTCAAACTGTTGTAATATAGGATGCAGAAGTGATAATAAATATGTAGTGAATAAGATATTGACATTTTGATTAAATAAAGTTATTTTGATTGATATTAAATATTCTTATAAATGAAATGTTGCAATATTCATATTAGAATTAAAAAGTAGGACAAATAAAAAATTAGTAAATATTTATTGAACATTATATACAAACTCTTCAAATCAATGCATTGAATTGAACTAATTAATATGAAAGGTTTGAATCTCCAAATGTATTGAACCCAAGATTTCAAGTCAATTCAATTCTGGAGATTTATACCTTTCAAATTTTCAATCCAATATCCATTTTTAGAGACTATTTTTAAAATCTCCGAGATTCAATATGATGATTATGAAGATTTTCAAATCCTCACATTGAATTCTAACAAATTTAGTTCAATTAATCTATCCAATCTGGAAAAAAATCTGGTTTATTTCGATTTCGAATTAGCATTTATTAGAGTAAATTTTTAAATCGAGTTAAGATTATCAATTTTCGAAGCGCATAATTCATTCTAATAAATTCCCCTCAACCTTTAATATTATGCACAAAATTTTTAAAGCAAAGAGGTTAAGGGTAACATGCAGTTGAACATGAAAAATTGTTAGGTATATTTAATCTACCACGTGATCTATAGATTATTCATTCAATAATGCAGTGTAACATATTTAATCATTTTATTTACATTGGTTGATGCAAATACAATAATTAATAAATTTATATACATATTACTTTATAATTGAATTAATTTACGTATGACATGATAAACTGAATCTATCTAATAATTTTTTATTCAACATAGTGCATGGTTGCTACATATAAATTGTAAATAAAAGCAATAATTTCCATAGTTTTGTTAGTTTAATTAACACCTAAAATCATATATCAAATTCTAAGTTAATCTTGCTAAGTTTATGTACATAAATTTTAAGTCTATGAAAATTTAGCAGAGGAAAGAATTTGCTAAATTTTAACAAATATTTTCTTCCCTGTTCATAAGTTCTAATAAAATTTTAGCACTGTGAATTCTAATTTAGAAATTTTCTTTGTGGAATTCAAAACGAGTAGATGAATTAAGGCTGAACTCTTGGCATAGTTTCTTTAGGGGTTTTGCAAGGGTCGAACTTCCACAGTAGAATACACCTAATAAATAAATAAATAAATAAATAAATAAATAAATAAATAAAAAGAATTTAGTAGTAATTTAATTAGAAATTAAGCTCACCTATCCTGGAGACTGGATGTGCACTTTCCAGTTGAGAAAATACCTTTCTCCAATTTGGTCTTGCAAAATGTGTTTTTATCTGTCATAGGCGTTTATATTAATTAAATGCTTTAGGAAGTTCAAAAATACGATAATAAAGGAAAAAATAAAAAATTTAAATCAAGTCGCTAAATTAAAATTGATTTAATGATGCAAAATTTTAATATTTTTGGTACAAATAATAGAAATTGAAAATAAAAAATTTTTTTTGGTTGAAATGTAATTCAAACATAAGTTTAATAACCTTAAATAAAATTAATTTTATCTATACCGCAATGCCATGTATATATTTGATATGACAATCAAAGTTAAGGTTTGTGCTCAAATGTCATCTAATGTGCCGAAAGTTATTTTAATAGAAAAAAAATTATTTTATTTTCAGACAAAAAATTTAAAATTTATTTTACTGTTATACTTGAAAATAATCCATTTATAAATACAAATTTTTGAATGTTAAAAACATTTAATTTTTGGAAAAGGTCAAACCTTAACAAGAAGAAAATATCAAAATATAATGGCTAGTTCAATTGGACAATACCCGACTTTGAGAGACAACATCGATACCATTCTTTGCATGCTGCAATTTCTGCACCATGCCAATAAGAGCAGACCTTGCATCTCCTTCTTCATATACACTCGTCAAGTAGTTATGCATTTCTATTACATTCTGTTAATAAGCACAAAACAACAAACCCACTAATTAGATCAAAATCAAAATTAATTGGTATGATTAATTTGATGTTCAAAATAACAACTTAATTAGATAGAATTTGATAAACCCACATTATGATCAAAGTCTGCAATATCATCCATCACTCCCTTAAACCATTCAAAGGAGCTTTGTTCTCTTGTTACCCAATAAAAGTAGGCTCTTTCTGGACCATTTCTGCCTGACTCCAATGAATCAGCCTGTGAAAGTAATAGCAGATGTAGATGCAGTCAATTCAAATAATAATAATATCAGTATGATGATAATTTTTTTTTTTGAACTATTTAGTTATCTGGATTCGTGCCGGGTAGGCTTATTAGGAAGGTAAACCGCTTTTTTCCAAGTTTTAAATGCGCTCTATACCCAGAGCTTGGGAGAAGAGATTTTTACTATTCTATCTCACCTATTGAGTAAATGGCAATAATTTTAATGCATATTTAAACAATTTCATACTTACAAACTCGTTTTTCTTCATGTGATGAAGGAGATCCTTTGAGATGCTGATAAATGGAGTTGCTCCAATGCCTAGACCTATAAGCAAGAGAATGTCATACTTCTTGTAGCTTTGAGCTGGGGCTCCAAATGGTCCCTTTATGAGAATTTGTGGAAGTGTTGCTTGTATCTCATCATAATTTTGGCTTGACAATGCTTTTGTCTCCATTCTCATTAGTTTTCCTCCTTTTGGTGCTTTTGGAGCCTCACACAACTGCAATAAGCATACATACCAAAACCCATTACTTATATGGATTTTTCCAAGTTCCCTTTATCACTTATATTGGCTTAATTTACAGGTATAATTATAGCCTGTCAAAGTGAACTGAGTAGCGCTCAAAATCGAACTTGAGATTTTACAGTTTCAGAACAAATGCCAGTATCACTAAGCTAAAAAAATAAACTTAAGATCTAGCAATTTATTAGAGGTTAAGGGTAGCAATTAATTACCTTTTCAAATCTATTCTTAAGCTCTGTAGTCCAGTCTCCCAAGGTCCTAATATGGACACTCAAGTAGTCATCTCCTGGTGCAGATGTGATGGAGAAGGGATGCCTGTAACAGTGAGCAAGCACTTGATTTGTTGCAATTAATTAGCATATACAGAACAAAATTAATTAATTATTTAAATCACTAATTAAATGAAATTAATTATAAATATATATTATTACCATTCAAATTTGGCAATATCAGGGCACTTGACAAATAGGTACATCCCACTCATGTACCTAAATCCTGGAGGCTTAGTTATATATAGTGCTAGAACATTTCCTGAATATATTACTGCCTGCAAATCATAATTAATAATTTTATTAGACTAATTAACATTAGATTCAGAAAAGAAGAAGATTGATCATCAATAATACCAACCTTAATGACATCCACTTTATGATTATTATGTTCTTGATATCTCAGAAAAACTCTTTCAGCAGCATAAAGCAAGACAGGAGCTATAATATACATCCATGTCTGCAAATATATAAAATTAAAATTATTATGCATAAAAAACTAAGAAAATATAAAAAAGGATTAATAAAAGATTAGGTGATGGAAGTATACATACTGTCTTCAAGTACCAAGGCTTTGGAAAAATGAGGAAGTAGCCATGTAGAACAAGAAGAACATATGCTACTATGAGCAAATGATGTGCATACCAGAAGGAATTAAACCCGGCTAACCGATGAAATACACCCGGTAACTTGATCACATTTCGTCGAAAATAATGCGTAGCCAGCATAAAAGAAAATGCCATTATCAGTGTCATGAAAATCCCAGTTAGGCTTACCGTGGTTCCCAGCAGATCCCAATAGCTTGGTTGATTGTAGTTTAGCAATGGTCCGATAGTCAGCAGGAATTTTAGCGGTTGACATGAACTTATCAGCGGATAGTTGCAAGCTAAATGTGCAATCACATGAACTGCAGTGCCTATTGCTATTGCAGCTGCAATGATCTTGTGAAAGTTTATGTTATCGTCGAAAGGGATGAATGTCCCGAGATATGTTGATCGAAGAAATGTAAGTGTTCGTCGACAAACTGGGAGAAGAACAAGAGCCATGTTGAATTTGAGAGTCTCGCCTGAGGCCTTGGCCGCGCAGACACAATAACCGGTCACATTGAACGTTGGTGAATATATGTATTCATCAAATTTCGAACCGAAAAGTATCAAGTTAATGATTAACCATACTGTTACAAGCCAAATTCTCATCCAATTGTCATGGATAAATTCCGTTGTTAAAGAGAAGAATTTGGTAATTGGAGTTCTATATTTTCTTGGAATCATTGCTTTTGTTAGATTATGTGTTTTTTTATCCATCTTGTCATCACTGTTCACCATTCCCCTCAGTAGAAGCTCTAGCTGCCACATCTGTTCCGTAAGTATAGAAATTTTGAAATAAATAACAACAGGTTTAGCTGATCATTAAATCAGTCTCGAATTAATATTGGAATGAATATATATACAGACCTCTATATATCCAAGGTGATCCGGGTCGAGTTCTTCCATGATTAATGCTGCATAGGCCTCTGCTTGTTGTTTCAGATTCGTGAGCTTATTTGCAGAGGCACTCAAGACAATAACCTTCAATTTTCAGATAAAAAGGACAATAAAATTTAGAAATTCCTTGGAAGAAGAAAAAGGAAATTTGTTTTTTTTTTTTTTTGGGTAATATATATATATATATATGCTCACCTCCTTCACCTCTTGTTCTGATAGAATTCCATCTCCATTCTTGTCACACCTGAAACATAATTATATAAATATAAAAAGAAAATTATTTCATGATCTTTTTGAAATGATAAATCAGACAATTTACAGATTCTTACATATCAAAGAATATTTGTAATCGAGAATCAAGATCTTGTCTGGTCATATCTTCCCAAAATATCTTCAATTCATCTTTTGTTATTCCATTAATGGTGTCTACATTCTTTCGCCTTGCAATGGCAGTGAATATTTCATCTGCAAATTCCTTTGAGTCTCCTAATCCTACAATATTGATCAGAAATTCCTAGTAAATTGGAACAGCAATACGAAAGATTTTTTTTTTCCCTGTAAAGGATTGAATAATATATTACCAATGCAGATTCCGAATTTGTCTCTGGAGAGTCTGTCATCAACAGCAAATTGATCAAACCGTCTCTCAATGGAACGCCAAGCATCCATTTCTTTCCCTGTTGTTGTTCTATCAAGAAACCTGAGGCTCTGAAGCCCTCTTGCAGCTGATGAAACTGTTCGTTCGACTCTTTGCAGGCGACGAGGAGCTGGAGGCAGAACACCACTCTTTCTCAAAGCACTGCTTGTTGTTCTCATGATGGATTCGCCGAAATTACTTGTGGTTCTCCTGAAGGATGCTCCAAGGTTTCCTGATTTCTTTCCAAGGTTTCCAGAATTCTTTCCAAGGTTTCCTGAATTCTTTCCCAGGTTACCTGAATTCTTTCCCAGGTTTCCTGATACCTTTCCAAGGTTGCCTGACACCTTTCCAAGATTGCCAGAAGGCATTTTCGGCGGCAGGTTGTTCCTGTGTTGTTCTTCATCCATCATTCGATCAATTTCTACAGTTTCAAGAATCCACCTTGTCGAATCTCCTTGTTTTTTCATTTGCACAATGGAAAGTCTTTTACTTCAACTTTCAAGGAAAATTTTGATTTCCTGATGGAGAAAAGTGAGAGAGAGCTAATTAGCTAAGCATGAATAGGAAATTGTCAAATTGGTATGAAAATTAAGGAGGGAAAAAGATATGTGTGAGTGAGATTTAGATTAATTAGTTACCTAAGAATAGCAAACAATTAGAAGCATTAAATTATAAAAGGAAATTAAGGTAAAGAGGTTTTTCTTTAGCTAAAAGCTATTTATGTTAGCGAACCTTAAATCTCCATCAACATGGTTGATTCAGATCGCAGGATTGAACTTTGATCTATTGGTTCTTTTTATTATTGTTCATTGCTTAAAATAACTAAAAATACTTAAAATAAATAAGACAAATCAAATATATTTCCAATTCAAGATCTTATGCAAGTGAGGAGGCTTCAAATAGCAAAAAAATGTGCTAAAATATTATTATTATTAAAACCTCTAAAATGCTATAGTTTCCTAAAACATTACTTAACTAGTATAGTGTTATTTTTTATCAATTAAGGGTGGATTGATTGACATTCTCACTTGTGAGAATTATAGGAGGTATCGAGTTCGAATTTTTTCGCCATCATCTACTAATATTGGTGGGAGTTTAATACATTTACAGTGTGTGTAAGAAAATGATTATTCATATTATATAGTTTACGATCAATTTAGCCTTCTAATGAATAAAAAAAAAAACAACAGTGCTATTTTTTTCTACAAAAACAAATAATGTGTGAATTAACTAACGGAAAGCATAAAGCCAAATAAATTATATTAATTAAGGTAATTATGTCTTTGAGATAAATAAATGCAGGATAAACAACAATAAGAAAAACGAACCAAATTATTAAACACTGCCTCTTAATTAAAGCTTTTATGCTTCATTTGGATGAGAGTAGACAACAGTAAAAGTATATAAATGAGTGGAGTAAATATAATTTTCTTCTCTTTCTATATATTACATTTTTTTTTTATAAAAAGTTGAGCCGAAAATCTTTAATAATAAAAAGTGAAATTTTTATTATTTATTAATTAATCTCAATTAAGAACTTAATTTTTCGTCCTTTTAATTCCTTCCTACCTCTAAATTTTCAAAATTTCTACCTCTAATTGTCAATTAAAATTTTATTTTATTTTGTTCAATTTTAAACACCGGCCAATTAGTAGACGTTACACCAACTCATTGATTTTAAGAGACTTTTATTTTATATGTGCAGTAATCCATGTATGGTTATTTCAATATTAAGCCCAAAAGGGCAGACAAACAATATATTAAAGTAAAATAACGCCAGCAAATAAATAAAACAAAATTATAAGAATAAAATAACCTATATAATATGAGGTAATTAAAAAGGTTAATAATTAATTCGGTGCAAGCTAAAACATACTTAATTTGATTTTTTATAACACTTTTAAAATCAAAACAACATTTAAAAACAATATTTATGATTGAAGGACATTCACTTGAGAACAACTAAATTAACTTATTAAAAATCGTTCTAGGATCCACGAAAAAGAGTTTAATATTGGGTAAATTATGAGAATCAAGATTTCAAATTGAGAATCGTTACATCAAATCCAACAGCAAATCTGATAGACCAAAAATCAACAATATTTTCTCTGTGAAATATATACATATATGCTGATTTGATAATTGAGATTATTTGGTCTTGAAATCCTTGAGAATTTCGTTCTTCATTCAATTCTCTCTAAGCACTCGAATAAACCTTAGTAAAACTTACTAATTTCTCTCAATTAATCATCGATTATTGATTATAATTGATCCAAAGTGAGGAAGGGAGTGAGATTTTCACTGCAGCCATAATTTCTTCAAGCTCTAACGGCTACTAATAGATGACACTTGTGTTGGGATTTGACTTTTAATAGTATGAATCCAAGTTACATTTCGATAAAAGAAAGGTATTTATAATTGGAAAAAAGATTTCTATTGGAATGATATTCCTAATCTAAGTATTAAAGATGTCTATAAATATATAGGTTAGTTCAAAGCATTAAGGATGAAGTTAAAGAAACGAATACAACAACAATTTGGAGATTGCAAATTTGAGTTTTTGCTTTTAAGTATTCTTGAATTTTGAAAAACATTTTGAGAGTTTTGTGGTTAAAATTATTCTTTTAGCTCATATAAAAGAGAAAATATTATAAATTGAGATTTGGATTTGCAATTTATTATTTTCTTATATTGTAAAGAATTAATATTGTCTTTTTTTTTTCCTTTGACTTGAACTTTTTATTTGATATATTAGTTATATTTTTCCCAAGACGAGCTCTGCAGTGATCAACTTCTTTATAAATTTTGCGGGCATTATTTCTTTTGAAGTCGCACTTCCATTGTCGAGAGCATTCTTCAGAGTACGGACACCAGAGGGTTTTGTTGCAGTTGATAAACGCAGCCGTGGTTGCGAAACTTGTGAGAAGCCTATGGACGCGTACGTGGCTGCTTGGACTTCGTCATGCTTATGGCAGTCTTGGCAATATGAATACTTCGTCATCCTTAAATTCTGTTTTTCTTGGACTAATTTAGTAGTGTTTGATGGTGAAAAAACTGCCTATAGTTAATTAAACAACGAGAGGAAACAAATTGTAATAATAAAAATTATTAAGTATGATATATTTTATTGTACCAATTAATATTTATCTAATGTTCAAAATTTATAAGATTAATTCTTTTTTCTCCTTTGCAAAAATATGAGCAACATTATTAGCTTTGCGCCCGGAAAACATCACACCAAGGGGTATTTTGTTCAGCTGTTGGAAGTAACTAATAACTTTTTGAATTTTCAACAGTTGAATCAAGATATTTGATAAGACTTTTTAATCAGCAGCAGTTTGAAAAAACTTATCAGCTATTAACTTATATTATCCTTATATATTTTATTAATTACAAAATACTTATTTTATCATAATTGAATTTTTTAATCAATAAATTATTTATAATTACAAATATAAAAATATTATAAATACTATTTAAACTAGTAATATTATATATTTTTAAATAAAAAAAAATATATTTCTAATATGTTATTTAATATATTAAGTATAAATAATATAAAATTTATTTATAAATATGCATTTTTAAAATTTTTATTTGGAATTAATTAAATTTTATTATTTTATTATCTTGATTATATTATATAATTATATAAAATAATTATTTTATTTACTTATATTTTATATAAAAATATATATATTTCTATTGATAATTTTACATTATAATAGTATCAATTTAATTAATTTTATTAAATACCAATATTAATTAATAGTTATCAGTCGATAGCTATTAGGTATCAATTACAAACTACATTTAACCACTAAACCAAATGGGGCCTGAAATTGGTATTGCTCTTCAATAATTAAAGTTTGATAGTCCTTCAGAAAAATCAGCCTCTTTGAACCTTGTGACACCACGGCTTCAGCTTTGATTTATCAAGAGTTTCTCGTTCTAACAAAATTACTAATATATTTTTATTTTACTAAAATTATTTTCGATTAATTTTTGAATTTAGATAACTAAAAAATTAACGTAACAATTGATATATTATCAAAAATTTGAAATGACAGTTAATATATTACAGAAAATTAATTTAGAATAAAATAAAAATATAATTTAATAATATCTCTTAATTGAAAAAAATTATAATTTTACTATAATAAAAATAAAATTAAATAACGTTAAATAAAATTAATACGATATAGTTATCAGTTTTAGACATTGTCACAGCCACAGTTGGAAAAACATTTTCTGCAGTGGAGATTGTGACAGGTTGACTTTACATTCAACTGAGAGATAAACTCTATTTAGGTACATGTTTAATTTTAAATTCTAAGATGATAATTTATAGCTTGTATTTTGATATTTAATTATTTAATTTATATGTATTTAATAAAATGGATAATTAATTAATTATATTAGAATGAATAAATTTGAGATAAATAATGATATTATGAAAATAATTATAAATGTGTTTTCATAATTAAAAAAATTAAATATGTTTAAAAATGCGTTGGACATTTTTGGCGATTTTTAACGGTTGTCATCCCCAGTCTGTTTCACTTTATTTTTCTGAAAATAAAAAAAAAGTGTTCATTCCTACAAGGGCCAAATCTTACTAGACAGCAAACGACGCCGTAGCACAGCAGGAGAGAACTAAGAGCAACATTAGTGAATCCAACGGCCTGGAAATTTCCAAAATATCGATCCCATTTTACAATGAGTCCCAATGGTCTGTCGCTGATCAGACTCAGTGAGTCACTGAGTCAACTCGTTTCTCTTTCTCTCTGTGCCTCTCTCTCTCTCTCTCTCTCTCTCTCTCTCTCACACACACCAAACCATTTTCCACTCTTTTCTCTTACCTCTGCGCATCCCATCTTTTCTCTTTCTTTCCTTCCCCTTTCCCTTTCTGCCCTTTTTCGTCTTTTCCATATCTTTCTTCTTCTCCAAATCAGACGGCCCACTCTTCTCCACGTCACCATCGTCTTCTTCACCACCCCTCCTGTCATCTTCCTTCTCCTTTCTCTATATCCCTTCCTTTTCTTTCTGTTTATATATATAATATATATCTTTATTATATTTATACACCAAGTAGAACTGCCTTTTCCCCCCCTTCTTTTAGGGTTTCCCTCCTTCTTTTAATTAATTACCCTCGCCTGTCTTTAATGGCTCACAGCTTTGTTCATCGATATCCAATTTTGCCGTCCAAGTTCAATCTTTAGTGAACGAGGTAATTTCATTGATTTTTGCTGGAATTCGATTTTTTTTCTTTTTTGTTAATTTATTTTTAGGTTCTTTCAATTATTATGATTTCTCATTTGGCGGTTGCAAATTTTAAGCCTTTTTTTGTTCTGGGTTACTCTTTGTTAGGGTTTTGATTGGTATTTGTCTGGTAAGTTCTGAAATTGGGCCGGATAATTGGACGGGTAGTTGTTTTCTCTTTGTTTGGAAGGAGGTGTTGGTTATATTGGTGATGGCGATTGAGAAGAACAGCTTCAAGGGGTCTAGGTTCGATCATGAATTTTCTCCCAATAGTAGAGATATCACCTCCAGTGATGAGGAGGAGGTTCAGCATCGAGTTTCTGCTGCTGAATCTGATGATGATGATGATGAGTTTGATGATGCAGATTCTGGTGCAGGATCTGATGACTTTGACTTGTTAGAATTAGGGGAAACTAGGGCTGAGTTTTGCCAAATTGGGAATTTAACTTGTAGCGTTCCTTTTGAATTGTACGATCTTTCTGGTTTGGAGGATATATTGTCTGTTGATGTGTGGAATGAGGTTTTAACTGAAGAGGAGAGATTTAGCCTCACTAGATATCTGCCGGATTTGGATCAGGACACTTATATGAGAACTCTCAAAGAGCTTTTTGAAGGTCAGAATTTCCACTTTGGCAGCCCTGTTAAGAAGCTGTTTGAGATGTTGAAGGGAGGGCTGTGTGAGCCGAGGGTTGCTCTTTATAGGGAGGGTTTGAATTTGTTTCAGAAGCGGCAGCATTATCATCTCTTGAGGAAGCATCAGAATAATATGGTCAGTAATTTATGTCAGATAAGGGATGCTTGGTTTAATTGTAGGGGGTACAGTATTGAAGAGAAACTTAGGGTTTTGAATATAATGAAGAGTGAAAAGAATTTGATGTATGAGAAGATGGAAGAAGGTTTGGCCAGTGACTCCTCAGAGAAAGAGGAATTAGGTGATGGGCAATGGGCTAAGAAGGGTAAAGATAGGAAAAGTGCAGTGAAAGTGGGTCGTAATTCTGCATATGGGGTTGGTTCAAATTTGGAATTTCCGTCACGAGTGTCACCGTCAGTGGCTTTGGAAGTGGCAAAATATGGGAAACAGAATCCAAAGGGTATACTGAAGTTGGCTGGGTCAAAAACTCCATTAAAGGAAATGACAGGTCGGCTTCCTTCTGTATATCAAGGTTCAGACACAAATTCTAGGACATATGGTATACCACTGCCGATTTCTCGTAAAAAAGCAATAGGATATCATTCAGGTGCAGCACTCAGGCTAAGGGAAATGAGAATTGATGATGATGATGACGAAGACGATGATGCTGAAGATCCAATATATGGGGTGGGTATCCAGCGAGATCGAAATATGGCACCTGGTTTCCTGTTGGACAAATCTGGGGTTCTAAAAGTAGGAAAGAAGCACGATATCTTAAGAAATAAAGAATTAGACACTGAGAGTTTCACAGGCTTTCCATTCTCATCAAAGAAGGATGTACATGCTTTTGGGAGGACCAGAAATGCAAACCAGCTTTCAGAAGTGAAAGGAGCCACTGGTAAATTATCTAATATTCGAAATTCCCAGGAGTTAGGCAAAAAGACCAAGTATTCTGAAAATTTTCAGCAATTGGTTGTTGATCAGATGAAGCCACTAAAAGGCCGAGCATCACAGCTAGCTCTAAAGAGTAATCGGGCTGACTTAACAGAACATGGTGAGCCAATTTGGCTTGGCAATAATCGAGCACATGCTTTCTCTACGGACTCCTCTCTGAAATCCAATGATTGGAATGTGAAAAGGAAGAAGTGGAAGGCAGGGTCAGAATCCCCAGACCTAAATTTTGAAAATTATGGATCCTCCTCTCCCACAGTAAATGATAGAATTCTGCTTTCTGAGTTGAGGTTAAAACCATCACAGGAGAAGATCCGAGGAAATTTTGTGCAGAATGGAGGACCAAATAAAAAAACGAAGAAAATAAACAAGATGTATGCAAGAAATGAAGAAACAGAATCAGATTCCTCTGAGCAGTTTGATGATGATGATGAGGATAGCAATCCTTTAATGAGAAAAAATTTAGCTCATTCCACTGTTATGATGGAGGGTTCTCGATCTATGTTGCTGAAAACTGGCCTGGATACTAAAAAGGGCAAATTTGTTAAAAAAGATATGCTGGAGAATGCACTGGCTTTTGATGGAATGACGGAGTTCTCCAAAAAAATTGGTGGCTTCAGTGAACTTAGTCACATGCAGGGGTACCCATCAAAAGCAAAACAGAAGGGTAAGATGCGTGACAGCAGTCCATTGCATAGCTCTGGTGCAAGAGTTTTGGACAACAGCTCTCCTTTCAGCTTGGGTAAGGTTAAATATGATGATGACAGGAAAAGAAGTCACAAATTAGGCAAGAATGGGCAGTTACGAGAATCTGGTGACAGGTTGCACATGTCCTTCTTGAAGGCCTACCCTTCTGATCGAAAGCAGAGAGGGGAAGTCAGCCATGATAACACTATCGATGAGGAGGATGATTCACTTGAAACACGTCTGTTGGCAGATGAAAATGCTGTCAGTAGATTGGGGAAAAAAGGACAGAGCAGTGAAGCATATGTTCCTGATCGACGAGATAGATCTGATGTTTCATTTGTGTCCAATTCAGCGGCAAAGAAGCGAAAAGCAAAGGAGGAGTTGACTGACATTGATAGGAGAGATGAAGATAGTTTCATGCAATCTACTCTTCAGCAGCAAATCGATGACTCTCTTTCTATAAAGAAAAAGGGAAAAAGGAAAGCGGAGACTGACACTGGCACTTTAGATATGGGAACTAGGGAGCAACCTGTTACAGAAATGGGAGCTGTGGACATGGATATTGAAACTAAACCACAGAAAAAGCCATATACACCAATTACACCTACCGTTCATACTGGCTTCTCATTTTCCATTATACATCTTCTTTCAGCAGTTCGCCTGGCAATGATCAGTCCTCTTCCAGAAGACTCCTTAGAGGTGGGAAAATCTGGTGTGCAGCAGAATGGAAAGCACGAGGGTAATACAAATGGGGGTGTTTCTCATGAGAGTGGGGATGCTGGTAAACCAGACAATGCTCTACAGGTGAATGTGCCATCACTTACTGTACAAGAGATTGTGAACCGTGCAAGATCAAATCCTGGGGATCCTTGTATTCTTGAGACACAAGAGGCACTTCAGGATCTTGTCAGAGGAGTTCTCAAGATATTTTCATCAAAAACAGCGCCACTGGGGGCAAAAGGTTGGAAATCACTGGTGGTGTATGAAAAATCTACTAAGAGCTGGTCCTGGATTGGTCCAATTTCACATTCTTTAACTGATCATGAGAGTGTGGAGGAGGTAACATCACCTGAATATTGGGGCCTTCCTCACAAGATGCTTGTGAAGTTGGTTGATTCATTTGCTAATTGGCTGAAAAGTGGTCAGGAGACTCTTCAACAAATTGGGAGTCTTCCTGCACCACCTGTGTCATTGATGCAGTGTAATCTGGATGAGAAAGAAAGGTTCAGAGACTTGAGAGCTCAAAAGAGTCTCAACACTATTAGCCCAAGCTCCGACGAAGTACGGGCTTATTTCCGCAAGGAAGAAGTTCTTAGGTATTCAATTCCTGATAGAGCCTTCTCATACACTGCTGCTGATGGTAAAAAATCAATTGTTGCTCCCTTGAGAAGGTGTGGTGGTAAACCAACTTCAAAAGCTCGGGACCATTTCATGCTGAAGCGTGATCGGCCTCCTCATGTTACAATTCTTTGTCTTGTCAGAGATGCAGCTGCCAGATTACCTGGAAGTATTGGCACTAGAGCTGATGTCTGTACTCTGATAAGAGACTCTCAATATATTGTTGAAGATGTGTCTGATGCTCAAGTGAATCAAGTTGTTAGCGGAGCCTTGGACCGATTACATTATGAACGTGATCCTTGTGTACAATTTGATGGAGAAAGGAAGTTGTGGGTTTACTTGCATAGAGAAAGAGAAGAAGAAGATTTTGAAGATGATGGTACTTCATCTACGAAGAAGTGGAAGAGACAAAAGAAGGATCCAGCTGACCAACCAGACCAAGGAGCTGTAACTGTAGCTTTTCATGGGAATGTAGATCAGTCTGGATTTGATATGGGTTCTGACCTCAATGTTGAGCCACCAGGGACTGATGAGGATAAAAGAATAGATTTTGTGTATAATGAGGCGAAACAAAGTGTTGATGACAATGCCGAGACTAGTCATGTCTCTGAACAAGGAAACACACATCAGGGTCATCCAATGGTTTGGGATGCCATTGGTTTAAATCCAATGCAAGAGAATAAATTGTTGTGCCAAGAAAACTCCACAAATGAAGATTTTGATGATGAAGCGTTTGGGAGGGAGAGGCCAGTTGGACTATTGAGTGCAAGTCTATTGTGAAGAATATTTCAGGTAGCTATTGATATCATTATGCCATTTATTTCAATAAACAGTTTTTTTTTTTGTCTGGTTGCGTCCATTGCATCATTAGCTAAATTCATTTTTAAATCTATTTTCTAGGTTGGCTTTTAAAAGAGTGGGATGAAATGGTCTCAATAT
Organism: Balakata baccata; assembly: GCA_949630135.1. Classification (NCBI taxonomy): domain Eukaryota; kingdom Viridiplantae; phylum Streptophyta; class Magnoliopsida; order Malpighiales; family Euphorbiaceae; genus Balakata; species Balakata baccata. Next base: position 6,707 of record CATIWF010082007.1, on the reverse strand, counting down.
TGAGGTCTTCAAAAATCTCTTATGATGTTAGCTTCCAAGTCATAATGTCTGATTCTCATCTGTCGTCTATGGATGCTCTCTGTGTTCACCAACATGACGGTTGTTCGAGTTAAATGAGTTCTCATACACAAATGAAGTGTGAGAATTCCATTGTGAGCCCTTTTTAGTCCGTTTTCCACCATCTGGTTCTTAAAACACTGTAAAACATAGTTCAAATTGCCACTTACCAATCTCAGAAGCTTTTTGAATTGTTCATATAATTATTAGTTTCATAATGTGACAAAATTTTATATACTCTAAAGGATGATGCCAAACTGCCTCCAAAACTTAGTCTTAATTTTATATAGTTCAGTCATCTGTTTTTTTTTTTTTTTTTCTCTTATGAACTATTTTGTACCATAGGCTGGTCTTACCTTTACATTTTAAGACAGTTAACTGGAGCAAGCATTTCATGCAAAACTACTGTAGATTGGGTTGCTTATGAATTTTCATTTTGGTTCATAGTTTTACAGTAAAAATTAACGTATGTTGGCAGTCTGAAGCCCAGTGGATTTCCAGGACATTGCTTACTGGGGAAATCTACAAGTGCCGCTTGGATCTGGCTTATTGCCATCCTTATGGTTTTTCTGGTTGCTTGTAAGTGGCTACTTTTAGCTTGCAAGGTCATTCTTCTCTGCTTGATAGTTTGGATTATGAATTCTAGAAGTCACTTAGTACAGGGATTGGAATCAGTAGCTCTCTCAAAAGTTTGATGTCATTTAGAAGAGAGAACTACATTATGTTTATATCACGTTTGTTGATGAAATTTGTCATTGGTGATATGATCGTCGATCAGAAGGGCAAAAGCAAGGAAAGTGGACGCTTTATGCAATAAGTAATGAAGGTTGTAATAGTATTAGCGACTAGGATCGTGAAAATTGGGTTCAAATACATAATTGAGTAGCATTCCCAGTTCCTAGACCTGCTCTTTTCCATTTAAATTGTAAACATCTCTTAGTAATAATCATGATTGAGAGGTTATACTTAGATTTAGAGCATGTGATGCTCTTTTGTCTCACGATGTTAACATATATAATTTCTTAGCATGTGACGTTTTTTGTTTTAGTTATCTATGCAAATAACTGACAGGAGAATGGGATTTTGACATGGTTTGCAGGCTTAAGGTCCATCAAAGTCAGAAGGCATGAAGGGACATTCCTCTTCAAGGTATTTGCCATAAATGAAGGTGAAATGTATATTGGTGCTAATCTTTGAAATGTATATTGGCTCAAGGATATGTTTCACTATAGGTTGATACCTATATGGTTTTGTATCCCATATTATATATATATTTCCTTCAATTTCTTTTCTCTCATTTATATTATTATTATTATTATTATTATTATTATTATTATTATCAATTGCTTTTCCTCCTTTTGGTAATTTGAAATTTCTGTTAATTAAAGAGAAATGTTCTCCATCACATAATGAACAAAAACAACAGTAAATGACTTGTAAGTTATGTTGTTGCACCAAAATACAAAATTGTAGTTGGCGAGTTATATCACTTGGTGTTGGCACATTGCAGAAAGATCATTGTGCATTAAGAAGAAATCTCCCATACACGCACTATATTTCATAAATCGATTTAGCCCTTGGTTCTTATAAATATGCTAACAAGAACTCCTCTTACGAAATATAGCGAACAAAAAATATTACTGAGAATTCATCATATATTTCTGCACCCACAACGAACATTTTTTGAGCAAACAATCAATGAATAAGATAGCAGTTCATACTTGGACTCATATATGCTGTACACAACCCGTTCTTCCCACTATATCTGTTCTATCTGTCGTGTTGTATATCAGTTTAGTTTATAGCAGTGAGAGGAACTCTGGAATCTCTCAAGGACTGGGCAGCCTCGTACGTTGCTGCAGCGATATGTTTTATATCTCCATTTGCTTGTTTGGGGGACTTGCTATCCCAGAATGATTTTAGCAGTTCCTCAAATGCAGGAGTTCTGAGTTCCTCGATTGATGCAATACTTGGCAGATTGAATGACCTCTTTCTCGGTGTCGAACAAGATGGTTCATCCACCTGTGTCATAGTATTCGAAGATTAGCACAAATCGGACATGCAGAAGCACATCTGCTCCACATGTTCAATACTTTGTTCTATCTGTGTTGATGACATGTAGTTTTTTTGGAGGTTTGATGGCATTGGAAAGTTTTTCCAGGAAATGAATATGTTATTATTAAAGTTTTTAATTGATGGAACAAGTTAATATTAAGTTAATCCAGATTCATAAAATGGAATTATTCGAGTCTTTACCGTGTATTCATCCTGAAGACATTTCCCAGCATTATCTGTAATTTCTACAATCTTGTGGTAGTGGCCACCCTTCAATTCCCTCAGATCTTCACAACAAGGAACAATCATGGAATTGAGATTTCCACAAGCGTCATGGTCAAGTTGTAATGAATCTGCAAAGTATTTTGTTTGTCAGAGAAAAATATCGCAAAACAAACTTGAATCCATAGACATGAAAATTTTGATACTGACGATCAATTGATGAGAGCAGATTATTGTTTGCAACATCTACATCTTCAAGTGCAGCTGATACAGCAGATGAAAACTGGGCACGTAGGACTTGATTGGCTTCTATTCCTCCACTGCGTTAAGTAAGGAAGTCAGTATATCTTGAGTGAAAAGTCAAACAGATAGGAAGTCACATACCTAACAATGGAATTCACGGAAGCAACATTAATTTTCTCTAAGTTGAGCAAGGATTCTTGAGCATCCATCCAATGTTGTGCACCCATTCTTGCCTTGTTCAAGCTGCACAAATTTGAGTTAAATAAATTCATAAGTGCAACTAGACAGCAGTCCGCACCATAAAAGGTGACCTTAAGAATGGTGTAAATAACTCATCTGATAGTAGTTAGCCATACCAGTTGTGAACAACATCCTCCAGGTCTTTCTTTCCGCTCCCCACTGCATTAGTAGCCTCAAGGTAGTTGGCTTCTGTCTTTTCCATGTGGACTGTCCATTCAGCCATAATAGAAGATGTGGAATCCTGCATTGTCGACATTTCTTGCTGTAGTTTGCTGGTTCTGCTGTTGGCACTCTGCCGGAGATCATGCACTGCCATTTGGACCTAAATAAAAAGCATTACGCTACCACTTGAATAATAATTGTACAATCTCACGGAATATTTGAAAAAATACAAAGTTAAAATGTAACTCATACCAGTTTTTTCTTCCTTGCATTTGAATTCGCAAGCAGTTCTGCAACTTTTGCCAACAACTGCCGCTCTTCACTGGCAGCACATTCCTGTGTTACAAGTAAATGTAATGTTAACGAGCAAAAAGAAAGGGCTTCAAACTGTGGTTCAATGTCAATAGATTTCGAGAAAATGATTGTAACTACCTCAAACTTCTTTTCAAGTTCAGACAATTTCTGATCATTGACTGTCTGTGCTTCTTCCACAATTTGGGTCAGATTAGAAGCATGCATGTCTAGACTCTTGAAGAAGTTGACTGTTATTTTAGAAACAGATCGTGCAGTTTCAACTGCTCTGGAATGAGCCTATATTCAATATTTAAAAAAAATAGTTGGAAGTTGTAAAGATCCAAAATCTGCTAATTGAAGGATTTTGTTAAAAACTTGATATCTACAAACCTCACGCTGCTGATTTGCAAATGCAGTTAACTTCTCCTCTTTTATATGAAGACTACTTTGGAGATCAGTCAGTAATGCATCAGCCTCTGATGCAATTCCTTGAAAAAGCTGAATCAAATATAGCTAATATCAGAAAAACTTAAAAGGTAACTTAGCCATAATAGCTAACTCAAGACAGGGTCAGACAGAGTTAAAAAGTAGCTTGAGCATAATAGCTAACACAAAACAGGGTTAAATAGAGTTAAGAAGTAACTTAAACATTTAAGTTAATTCAAGACAGGGGTAGAAAGAGTTGAGAAGTAACTTAAACGTTATCGTTATCTCAAAACATGGTTAGTAAAAAATAAGTTCACTTAAAAGCAACGACTTACACCCTCAAGAGCATTTGAGTGCTTGGAAACTTCCGAATTTAGATTGCCAAAAGTTGACCGGGAGTTTCCTTCAAGTTCCTTAGCCATTTCATCCAAAGATTGGATACCAGAACCATATAAGATTTTCAGCTTTCCAACTCTTCCTCGAAGTTCTTTAGCAGCCTTTTTACGTACCAAAAAAAAAAAACTTGTAAGAATAACAACTACTATGGGATGCATGTTACAGTCTTGACTGGATTTTTACCTCAGCCTTTGTTGATACGAAAGACTGCATATCTTCCTCCATGTCTTTCAGTTGCTGCTCTTGTTGAGTCACAGAAGTTGCCACAGTCTTGTGCAATATCACAAGTTGCTCAGTCAACTGAGATTGAAATTTCCGGATAAGTACTTTGTTTCCATCTTCAATTTTATCTTTCCGTTCTGAAAACCAATCATTATCAGCCATTAGAGAGTGAAAGTTCTGTGAGAGATCAAATCAAAGTCAAGTTTCAGAAAAAATAGGAACCAATTTTGGCAAATAGATTGGATATATCTGATGCAGCATTTTCTAGTTCTGCTCGCAGCTCAAATGAACGTTCAACAAGAGCTTTTTCTGAAAGATAAACCAGCCATCATTATTAAACTAGTCAATCATATGAAATTCAATCACATGAAATGTACTTGTAAACAAAAATTGAAACCAGAACGAAGTGGAAACCGAATATTCTATTGATGATTTTTCAGACTTTTTCACTACTCTACTTGAAGAAGATAGACATATTCTGGAAGAAGAAACAAAGAAAAGCAAGACAAATTAGGAGATGTCTTAGCTTACCAGATTTTAGGAGATTAGATATTAAGAATTCCTTCTCTTTTATTGTTGAGTTTGCTTGTCTGTGTTTTTCTTCGAGATCAAACAATAAATTTTCAGTTTCCTCCAACTTTTTCTGAATTGCAAGGATGATAATAACTTCAGATGTTTTCCAACAAGAGAACAGAAAGGTCTGTATGCTTAACAAAAATATGTAGTCACCTCAGTTTTTTCAAGTTTCTCACTTAATTCTCCTGTCAAAAGTAACTGAGAATTGTAGAGTTCCTGCAGCTCCAGCAATTGCTAACCAAAGTGGCAACATAATTAGTTTTGACTTTGCACAGGCAACCTGGATGGAAGGCCAAGGCCAAGGAAATGTAACAATGATGGTTAATACCTTGTCCTTGGATTCTGATTCAAGTTCCATGCGCTCTATTTTTTCAGTCATTGCCTGGAAGAGATAGACAAAAAGAAGTAACAAAAATTCAGTTTCACAGTAAAACTCAATTATGAATAGGACACTAGCAGCAAACTATGCGGTAGAAAGCAAACCTTCTTTTCAGCCTCTTCTTGGAGATACCGGTCTCGTGGTATATAGATTCCATTTTTCTCTCTTGCAGCATAGACCTCTAGAAGAACACAAAATATGTATCAAAAAATTGTACAAATTACTTCATATTTGAGAATCCAATTTTCCGAAAATATTTAGGCCTCATTTTTGTAGAATTTTGTAGAATGTGTGAGATACCTTGCTTCAGCCGGTCAATTTCAGAGTATAGATCCTTGATCATTGCAGATTTCATCATCTTCTGATTGATCTGAAAAAATAACCAACATAAACTATTGGACCATGTTGTGAAAAAACATTAAATGAAATAATGACACTTCATTTAGCATAAAAGGAACCACAGACCTCTGGTTTGTTCTTGATATTCTTGGCACGGTGTGCATAATCTAGAGTGCTAAGCGTTTCTTCCAGACAATGAATAGAAGGTGATATAGTGGCAATTATGCATGTCTTTGTTTTCCCTCCTAGTGAATCCCTCAATAGCCTTGTTAGTTTGCTATCCCTGGATATCAATGCCCTTATTTCTATTGTATTATTTAAAAATAAAATACACTCTAATGACAATTATTATATCTAATACCTGTATGGAACATGACCCGAATGCTCAACAAGGGCATTGATCACACGACCAAGTGTAAGCAAGCTCTTATTAATCTCTCCTGCCTCCCTAGCTCTGCCCTGCAAGAGTCATTTTCTTTAGGATGGGAAAACTTCTTAAATCTCCTATTAAAACATCGCTACAGCATCACAGCAATCAGAGATTTAGGCATAAAATTCAAGGTATGAATATGATCTTTTCCAGGTAACATTAATGTGGGTAGAGACTAAGTGACAATAATACCTCTCGTGCACCAGAACGTGAAATATTCTCTGAACCAGCAAGGTCAACAAGGTTCAGCTTTCCACATTTGATCATCTCTTCGCCCTCAGGAGTACATTCTTTAATGTGAATGGTGATAGAAAATATCGAGTGGGAACGACTACTTTGCTTGTTAAGTAAGGTCTCTGCAGTGCGCCTTTTTGCAGAACCCTTCTCCAAGATTTTATAAATTTCATTTGCAGTACATACTATCTCTTCTTCCAAGCCTCTTACAAAAACACCTCCCTTGCCATCTTCCATAAGAGCTATAGGTTTCTTAGATTTGTCATCCAAAAATTTGGGAGTTTCTTCTAAGGCCAAAAGATCTGTTATTTCCTCATTGTATAGCTCTAAAAATGTAACTTTCATGCTATACTCAGCATTCTGAGCTTCTAATATGTCAAAAATTTGTTTAACTGCTCTTGGAATAACACCAGCATCACTAGGAAATTCCCC
>CATIWF010081957.1:0-36613 GCA_949630135.1 Balakata baccata | reverse complement strand
CTCCATTGTTATGATGAGACTATCATTGACATTTGAATAGATAATCCATATGATCGTCTCATAGCAGGTCATCCAATGTACTTGACTACTCTTAGCAAGCATCCACATGTTAACTTTGAACATCTCATGTTCACAGCTTATAAGATCTACTGCTTGATCCAATCAAGGAGTATAACATGTGCTAGTCTATCCGGATCAATAATGTTCCATCTTATTGATTCTATGACTAGGATAATTTAGATATTAATATAATTACACATGATAGGAATCTGATTAACATGATCCTATCATAATTTCCTTCATGCTATATTTCATATAATGAACTTTCATTAATCAGTTTAAGAACTATATCAATTCATATGCAAATGAATACTAATATAATGAAAGAATACCTTTATGAATGTGTATACTAAGTATTTTAGGCGATTGTCTTTTGGGCACATCTCTAACAATATAATAATATAATATTATAATAACATTAATAAAAATCAATCATTAATTATCATGCTAGAGAAAATGTAGGGGAGAGGGGTAGCATATTATAAAATCAAATGATATCAACTCATAGATTTATAGATTCCTCAATTAGCTGCTCTCACGACTCTAATACAGCTAGTGGAGCCTCTGGAGAATCTATAAAAATATAAGGAATATCGATATATTATTAAGACTAAATCCTAAGCCTACACTCTTCTAAGATTCCCCTATAAAAACCCATATCCAAACTTTAACGTAATTTCTACAGAAAATTCGGCAAAATCTCCTGTAGAAATTGGACAACCCCCTCACCTAATGGGTCATAAGCCTATAAAATACCTCAATATCATCTCAACATAATCAATATACAATCTGAGTCTCTAAATTATAACATACCCGATCAACATACATAATCAACTCAATTATCCATAATTTAACTTTATTAATAACTACCTCATAATTCTATTATAATATCATTCAATATTCTCCAATAAAATCCCATAATCATGCAATTAACCATAGTACTCAATTAAATTAATCTATCTCATTAATTAAATAATATACTTAAATTTTTACAAATAAAATCATATATCACTATCTAAGAATGGCATAAAGATGTGGGTAGTACCAGATGACTCGATTTAATGAGCTGGAGATTCTGCCCAAAAAGTCTAATTAAGGGTTGCCAGATTCTAGTGACTGGAAAATTTCTGACGATAGTGGAATGGCGATTGGAGGGTACTAACAGATTTCTTAGGACATGAGTAGTCTAAAAGTATATGTCTTATGTCTTGGAAGTGGCCATAAACTCCTAGATCCATACTTTTTCAAACAGCTCCGGTGAGAAAAACAAACTCCAATCAAGCCTCAATCGATGGTGCCCGAAGTTCAACTAGTGCAGTCCATAGTTTTTGGATCTCTTGAATCCATTTTTTGTGTCAAAAATCATGAAAAGATGTCGGGACATTGAAGAATCAAGAAGGGTAGTTGGATGCCAGAATTTTATGTTGTCATTTTCTGCATTGTTAGCCAAATTTTTAAGAAACAGAGGTCACCATCATGTTAGGGAGATCAAAAACTACTTGTAACCCAAATTTCGTGTCGATCGGAGATTGTTTGGGTGGTGATCAGAATTGGAGATGGTGTAGGGAAGAAGAGAGAAAAAGAGAAGAGAGAGAAATGGGCTGATGTGGTTGGGGGCTGAAACACCATTTTTATTATCAGTAGCATTTTCATAAATTTTTCATCTACTCTTGGATTTTACGGAATTTCATCAACAAAAATTATTAAATCATGTACTATGAAAATTAAGGGTATTACATCACCAATCCTAAGTTCTAGTTTTTATCTTTTTACTACTGTAAACACATTTAGTTTAGGAATTGTTATCATCTTGACTATAGTAACAGTCATGCTTAGCTAATTAAGCTTTTTGTTAGGAATTTAGTAGCTACTTAGGGTTGTATGAACTTTCCATTATATTTAATGAAAATTGATTTTCTCTAATATCAATTGTGCCTCATTATTTTGAGTTGAATGATTGATTGGTCAACTTTCATTTAATTTGGAATGAACATGTTAGGGTTGTGCAATTAGATAAATCATCTTTGACTTAACCTTAAAATTGAATTGGACATTGGTTGCACCATTAGTTTGGGTAATTGTCTAATTAAGGCAAGAGCCATCAAGATTGGATTTTATTGTGCTTAAATGATTAGGAAAAGGAATTATAGACTAAGAATGCTAACTAAATACCTAATTAAGTCTCATTGATAATTCTTTCAATTTTAATTGCTTTTAGTTATTCAATTGCTTTAATTTAGTTAGTTCAATATGTAAATCATAAAAAACGGAATTAGCATGTTTAGGTGTAGTCATTTGTGTAATCGACAATTAAAAGAAATTAGAAATTTAAGCCAATAGTTCCTTTTTAGAACAATCTCAGGGGTATCTTGTCGTGCTATAATCGATTTGTATGCTTGCAAGTGTATATCACCAGCTCACCCACATTAACCGTATAGAATGCTCAATCTTTTCTATTTCCTTTTCCTTCACTTTTACCCTTTCTCTTATAGCAACTTATTGATATAACCTAGCCTCTATTAGTTCATCGTCATGATCAGAAATTCCTCATCAACAACTGGACCATCAAATTTAAATCATATTGATCTTTATTAGAATTCCTTTCATTTGACTCATCTACATCATTATCCTTATGAACCTTGCTTCCCTCATTTTCTAAGTACTCTTCTCTAATTTCTGGTGTCTTGTGTACCCTAGATATACCTTGTCCCAAACCTGACCATTCTTGCTCTTTGGCACCTCCAAATACAAAATGAGGAACTCTTCACCTCCTCACTATTTATACTCAAGTTTTCAACACATGAAACCCTTGCACTACTTCCAATCTTAATATGTATTTGTCCTTCAACTGGCATACCTAACATATGGGCCTCATGTGCCAGTTTTGGGACTATAATTATTAATTGTGAAGCATGTGATACATACATATGCAATTCATCATAGACATTAAACTCTTTTATTAACCAAATAGCTCACCATCAATATTAATCTTAATAAATCTATGCTTTCCATCTTTATAGGAAAACACATTCACTATTGTTCTCTCATATCCATAATCTTTGACATAACGAAAATTTCTTGCAAGGACAATCAATCAACATTAATATCTTTTGTCCCACTAGTCCCATTTCAATGAAATCAGTTCTAAAATTGTCTAGTAATGAAACACAACACTAATAAGTTCAGCCATTTTAAATATTTTGTCTGTGCACAAAGAAAGAAATAATATTTTATCAATATAGTATTTAATTAAAAAAAAAAAAAAGAGAAACCCTAATTAACTAGTGGTCAACAGTAATCAAAGCAAACCCAACATAACAACCCTATGCTTAACATAAATAACAAAAAATCTAGCACAATACCTATTCAATATATCTTAAATGTAACTCTATTATTCAAAATCATACATCATATATAAAAATGCAAGCGTTAATGAACATATCTTTCCGGAGTAGAATCCCTCATATTTTCAGTAAAAATTCCACAACACATTGCTCCCTGGAAATCTCGATACCTCTATTTTCTCCCTTGTCAGCTTCAATTAATAATTATGGTTTATCAACAGCTTTAAAAAACTCTAATCATCTCACACTACGCAGTTACGAATTTAAGGTTATGCTCAAATATTCCACTTCTCACTTTCAATTTAGATAACCTTTCAAATTCTAAAATCTCCTCCTCTTCATAAGCTTAAGTTTAACATTAGTTAATTTAAAGGTTCTACCGAAATAAATTTGCTACTTAAATAATAAAAAAACCATCAAAATTAATATATCAATTATTTAATCTACTTGTAAAATAATTGATGAAATAGAATACCATTGCTCATGTGTTAATTTTTAAACAATAAGAGAAAAATATAGACCAAAACCTAAATTGGAAGATAAACTAGATAAAAAAAATATTTTAGAGAGTAAAATGACAGCAAATTATATTATAGGCCTCAGTTCATGTAGCATTATAGACCCGATCCATATAATATTATGGACCAAAATCCATTGACACATGCAAGAAGATTAAAACAATTGCAAGAAGTTGTTTTAATTTTTGAAAATTTAATTACAGTTAATGGTAAGCTATTCTTCCTTTTCTGCTTATTCTTCCTTTTTTTGGCGTACTTTTTTTGTGTGTGTTTTCTCTTTATTATTATCTCTATTCATTATTTTCTATTATCTTCTCCATTATTCTTCTATATATCATTCTCTTCTCCATTATTTTTTTGCAGCATTCAATTAACGACAAGCTGTCTTTTTTTTTGTACTTTTCTCGTGTAATTTTGTCTCGATTTGTTGTTGCATTTTAAGTTACTTAAAAGAGTAATCGATGGATTTAAGTTGTGAAAGTTGGGTTGTGGCTTCTTGTTTGAATACACAAAATAATGAACTTTTAATTTATTACTAATAAATCTACAGTTTATAACAAATAAACTATTAATTTATTGATAATGAATCTATAGTTTTACAACAAATGAATATATATTTAATAAACTAATGAACTTTTACTTCATTCCTAATAAACCTACTGTTTATAATAAATGAATCTGTCTCAGTAAACTAATTAATTTTTATTTAATTGCTAATGAACTTATATTAATAAACTAATAAACTTTTATTTAATTGATAATGAACCTACACTTTAAAATAAATGAACTTTTATTTTATTTCTAATAAACCTACAGTTTATAATAAATGAATGTCTCAATAATCTAATTAACATTTACTTGATTACTAATGAACCTAGAGTTTACAACAAAATAAACTTGTATCGATAAACTAACGAACATACCTTCAAACAACACATTTTCATTAATTTAAAAAAAAAAAAAGAAACGCACATTTTTCAACTCTAGTGTCGCATGTATTTGAGCCCTTAGTCCATATTGCTATATGAACAAAGATCTATAGTATAACAATGAGGAAACTTCGCTTGTCACTTACTTTCAAATTTTATCTGCAAAATTACCTTCATTTTTTACTCTTTTCATTTTTACCGAAATAGTTTTCATTTGTATCGAATTTATTATCTTCTACAAGAGCTACCAACGCAAATATTCATCTTCTACGACAACTATCATTGCAAATCTTCATTTTCTCCAATCATCACATATCTTCGTCATCTCTGAGAGTCACCATTGCAGATCTTTGTATTCTCCAAGAGCCATCATCTTCTTCGTCTTATCTAAAATCGAACCTAATTTTTCCTCTAAGAAACAAGCTTCTCTACCAGGAACCACTTTTGCTTCATTGATAATTGGTAGCGACTTGGAGATTTTTCGCAAGAGATTTTGGCTCTTGATTTTATTCCATGCATTGAATTTTTTTATGATAACTAATGGATTGGCTTTTGATTTTATTTCATGCATTGAATTTTGTAATTTCATATGATTGTATCAAGGTATATCCAAAGTATCCACAAGGTATACCAAAGGTATTCTCGTGGAATTCCCAAAGGTATATCCAAGGTATTTCCAAAAGTATATCCAAGATATTCCCAAGAAATTCCTCCAGAATCCCCGAGGTATACCCAAGGTATTCTGAGGTATTCTCATGGAATTTCCAAAGGTATACCTAAGTTATCCCCAAGGTATACCCAAGGTATTCTGAAAGGTATACTAAACTATTTGTTTGAAAAATTGTAATGTTGTGAATCGTTTTGAATCAAGGTATCCCTAAAGTATCCCCAAGGCATTCCCATAGAATTTTCAAAGTTATACCCAAGGTGCTCCTAATGTATTCCCATAGAATTCTCATAGGTATACTTAAAGTATCCACGAGGTATACCAAACTGTTTGTTTGAGAATTTGTAATGTTTTGAATTTTGATTGAATTCAATTCTTCTTCTTCTTCTTCTTTAATAATCAATTCTTCTTGTTCAGATTTTTTTTGTTCTTTATTGGTAAAAATTGAACCAACATATGCCCAAAGTATACTGAAGATATGACAAAGATATGTCATCTAGGCATATTTTTGAATGATTTTGAGATTTATGTATTGTTGTAATTTTAGAAAGTTGTTATAGATAAAATTGGAAAAAATTTTGAACGCCGATGGAAATATAAATTGGTATTTAATTTTAGGTATTTGTATAAAATTCCCCATAACAATCCTAAAATGACCAACACATACATAGAGCCACACTTTTTTTTTACCCTCGTGTATTCTACTTTGTGATAATTTCAATGTAGGAGCACCCATAATTATGACTTTGGAAACAAATAAAACACCATAAATAAATTATTAACTAGAATTTTACCATTAAACCCTAGCATCGTTTTTCTCAACTTTTTTTTTCTTTCTTTCTTTAGCCACCATCTTCTTTAAGTAAGGAAAAGTGATTTTTTCCCATTATTGGCCTCAAATCACCACTCTACATTTTTTTTTTATCAATTTGTTTATAAAATAAGTAGTTACAGATTTATATTTTTATTTTGTTTGTTTTGTTTTTCATAATTTCATCGTCTAATTACGGCGTTTGATTTTGTCATCTTGTTACAGCGTTTTGTTTTCGTCGTCTTGTTGTAACATTTTTGTGTGTAGGCAATTCAAACAAGTAAAACATTTTCAATTAAATAGATATAACATATCATATTATAATCGTTAGTATATTGCAGAATTGGAATCATAGATATTATAATCATTATAATATTATCAAATTTGTAGGTTTTGAGCCAATTTATTATATTATTAACCTGGGTGATGTGAATTTTTTCATTATTTCATCCTCCATAGATTTGTATCTATTTCTATTTATATATTACTAGTTTGAATCAATAAATTTATTTTCCTTGTAAAAAAACCTACAATTTTACCATTTAAATATTACTCCCTCCATCCAAAAAAATAGGCTCGCTTTCCATTTTTATCCATCCAAAATTATAGACTACTTTCTTTTTTTGAAGTATAGTTATTATGTTCAATTACAATTTTACTATTATTCATATATTTCATTATTATTATATTTATCACTTATATCAATAAAAATTATTTTTTTTCTAACTATTGTTATAAATTAGTCTTAAAAGTTATTAGTATTTATAAATGTATTATAAAATATTAATTTGAGTTGCATTTTTAAGATAATAATCAATTGAGATATTTTCAAAAAATATTAAGTTTGAAAATAATAAATAAAATTGTTTCAGAGTGTTTTCTATAATAATGAGTTTTTAAATTCTTCTATTTCACCCATCAATATTTAAAACCTCCATATATTTTTGTCTTCTTTTCCATAAATACCATTCATGCTCTAATGTGTTTTGGACTTCCTGTTAATTAAGAAAAATGAAAAAAGAAAAGACAGAAAGCATAGTTTGAGTTACGACGGAGGGCCTTTATAGGCACAAAATAAAACTAATCCTCTGATTTACTTGTATATTGATGTCTTTATCCTGTACCCCTTGTTTGCCGCAATTAATCACACCACTTCCTTTTTTGGGAAAAATCACGCTTATCATTCAGTATGAATCCACAAAGCGACAAAGAGGACCCCACTCCCGATCAACGGCCCAAATTGGCTGAAAACACAAGTGGATCAAGAACACTTTGTGGTTATTATTTTTTAAAAAACCTTTTTATCAAAAAAGTCAAATGCCCTCCATAAGGAATGGATAGATGGCCGCGGCATCATCTTGCCCTCTCCCATTGCATTATCACAGCATCACTCTCTAGCCGCCGCCGCCGCCGCCGCCCTTATAAATATAATTAATTTTTCCCGGTTTCAAGCTCAAACTCTTTCAAAACCAAAATTTAGATATTTTTTTTAAATGAAAAAAAATTCCAACTTGCACTCAAAAAATAGACTTATCTGATAATATATTCAGATAACTGGGTTTGAAGAATTGCAGTGCTGAGAGAAGAAGGGCTCTTGTGGGTTTTGTTTCTTTTTGAGGAATTGGGTAATAAAAACCCTATCTATGAGATAGCAAAGGGCCTATTTTTAAATTTCCAAAAATGGGTGTATGGGGATTTCAGATCTGGAGGGTCATAAAAAGATTGGCAAAATAAGGAAAAGAAAAAGAAGATTGAAACTTTGGCTTTGTTTTGTTTCAGTTAATGCAAAAAAAAAAAAAAAAAAGAAAGAAAGAAAAGAAAGGAAAAACTAAAAAAAAAAAAGAAGGGACACTGGAGAGGCTGACAGAAGAGAGTGAGCACACGCAAGCAATTGTATGAGGGCATGCCATTGCAGATGTGCGTGCTCACCTCTCTTTCTGTCAGCTTCCGTTTGCAAGTGTTTCCTTTTCATCCTCTCCCCCACTTTGTTTTTTCTTGATCTTCTAACTTCGTATCATAAAATGAAGCCGATCCTTTTTCTTTTCTTTTTTTTTTTTTAATTTTAAGGGAAATCTCGATCTCGATGCCGATATGTACCGGAGGAGACTGGCTGGGCACTTTCTACACCAAATTAATTAACACGTCTCTGTGACGGGTTTCAATGCTTTGACACATCACATCCTCTACCGCCCCCTTCTTCCACTCTTTTCTTTTTCATGTCATATTAACAGCACTTTGATATTTTACTCTACATCTCTCCCTCTCGGGAACTGAAATCCTTCATTTGTTATTCTTATACAGAATTGTGTGAGTCGCAAGTGAGGTTGAATGTTTGGCCAGTTCATTGCAAAGGAGAGATTTTGGGTTGCTCTCTTCTTGTTCTTTTCATTTTTTTATTATATTCTAATTTTGACCTGCAATTATATTCTTCTTTTGTATGTTGTGTATTTTTTTAATATTTCTTTTGAGAAACAAAAAGTATGACGAGCTTGGAAGCGTGGTTTTTCATGGTCCTCTCTTATGGGTAGAGGAAAGGACCATGTTTATGTGTTCTTTGAAGTTGAAGGGACGCCTGGATACTGTTCAATATAACGGAAAACGGTATTTTCGAATCATCTTTCAACTTTGTTTTACTTAGCTGTTTATAATTATTATTACTATTATTCATTTGTCAAAACCCTTTCTGTGCTTCTTCTCTTGCCCTTTTAATTTCCTTCGTTTCAGAGACAGCATGCAAAGTAAAGGGACTGAGCTATAATGGGTATTTTTTGGTTCTTTCAAAGTTTCAGTTCTCGTTTCTTCCAACTGATTTGGGGGTTTTAAGCCTCTAGCTCAAATGGGTTTCCATAAAATAGCCCTTTTTATACTTTTTTTTTCTTTGTTGATTTTTTTTATTAATGAGGATACCAAAAGCAAACTGCAGCTTTGGTTGATTATGTTATCATGGACATCTTTCTAATAGGAAAACGGGACCCTATTGAGAATGGGTGAGTTTTAATGGTGCCAAATATGGGAAATATTTCATCTTTCCATTTCAGGGTAGATATACACTATTCCATGGCCAAAAGGGAAGTTTATTGGAGGGAATTTCCATATTCAGAGGTCAGCAAACAGCTAATTTTTGCCGATCTTTTGTTCCTTTCCTCTTTTATGAAAGGTCATTTTTTTCTTCTTTGCAAAGGGCTTTGATTTTTTTTTTTTTTTTTCCGATTCTTATATAAAGTAGTAAAAATTTGTTTTTTCATTGTTTGCCGTAGCAGTTGTTTCTTTGGCTTTTGGGGGCAAGGAGCATACGCGTCTATTTTGCTATATTCAGGTAACACCTTTATTTGTTTCATTTTTCTAGTGATGGATTCTGCACTGTTGTCTATTCTGATTTTATGTGTTTCCATTCATGGCTTTTATTAATTAGATTTAGAAAATATTTATTACTATTAGTTTCTATTGAGATTTTGGGGCTACTGGATTGTATTTCAGTTCAACTTAAAAGTATACAGCCCATTAAAGAAGGATTATGCAATTGATTCAGCCTAGCAAGTAACATATAGGAGATAGACTTGATATCCAGAAGTAATATGTAGTTTCTTGGCAATATAAGCAATAGTTTATTGTTAATTAATGGCTTCTCCTCTTTTAGGTAATTAGTTTATATAAATTGTATAATTTTCATATCGTTATTTTGGTGGAAGTGTATTAACTGGATATTAATAACTATGTTAATGCATTAATATGGACAGGTTAAGTTCCTGGTAGATAAAAAATTGATAGAGAAGTGGCTGTTAAACCTTCATTAAATTGATACCTAGTTAATAGGATTCTTGTAATATTTTAAGCATTTATCTACCTAAACAAGAGGCAGTTTGCACGCAAAATAGTATGTTAATAGTTTTTATTTGAGGATTAACAGGAAGATAAATGATTTAATTAGTTTGTGTTTTAGTATGATCATTTATAGATGTTGAAGAAAAATTTTCATGATCGGTTATGCTGCCTACTGCACCTATAGGCAATGAGTAGCATCAATTACATTTTGATATGTTCAGTGTTATTTAATATTGTCCTCAAGGTTCTTTCTTTACCTTTAGGTTGGCTCATATCAAGTTGATTTATGGATGACACTTATAGAATACCTTATTTCTTAATCTAATTAATGAAACAAAGAAATAAGGTCAACTTTATTAACGTTGCATTTTAACCTTTTGAAGACATTGATCACTTGAGATTGGAATCAATGAAATGGATGTTAATTTTTGTGATTACACATTAGACAGTAGAAACCTAAGCATTTATGGGCATTAGTGGAGAGGTTCGAAGTCAAGGAATAGGATACATTTAACTTGTTTAGATTCGGTAGGAACCTAAACATTTAATAAGGGCGTTAGTGGAGAATTCAGAGGTTCAAAGTCAATGGATAGGATACATTTAACTTTTTTAGCAACTGGTTGAATTGAAAGATTTTATTTAACTGAAATACTACTTTAAATGACAATTCTTTAAGAGAGAAAGAGACTGCTCACTTACTAGAGAAATGCATTGTTTTGGACAAAGACAGATAGTTCCATTGACATGATTGGTGCCTTTAGTTGAAAATGTATACTTGATAAAATACCACAATTTTCATTGTGATCATCATAAAAAAATCTTTGGATTCTTACATTAATTGGTTGAGTTAGTCTATCATAAGTATATTGTTAATTATTTACAAATTATAATATTTGCGAAATAGGTTTCTAGTTATATAAACGAGACAACTGGTACAATAATGAAATATTTAATGTTCTTTCGTAAAAACTCTCATTTATTTCTTCTTATGCTACTTCCCATGAGAAATTAATGTTACAAACACTTTCTCATACATTTCCCACACTACACTCGCAATGTAAAAAAAAAAAAAAACCATGCGTCTCTAATTTACTTATAAAATATTATTAGTTTTTATAATAAAAGCTAATATTTTATTAAAAAAGAGATATGTCTTTTTTGCATTGGAAATGTAGTGCATGAAAAAGTATTGGTAGCATTCTCATCCTTCCCATAAGGTCTTTATACTATATTACAGAGTTCAGCTGATATTTTAGCTTTTGTTCAATTATAACTTTGACTTCTTTTTTTGCTACAGTTTTGCTGCTCCATGAATAGGAATATTCAGCTAATTAATAATTCTTTATATCTTTGTTCTCATTGGCATTGTCAAACTGCATGCTTTGAATCCATGCCTAATTTTACTATATCAAACTTGTAGGGAATGCTAGTACAGATCTAACTTCAGGGGATAAATTGTAATTTTCTCTGTCATTTCAACATACTTTAACATCTTTCTAACAAAAAATCTAATAAAATAACATATTAGTAGGATATAATAAAATAGAGGGAGGAAATTATATAATTTTTGAACCTCAATAAGATACTGGTACAATAGGTCAAAATTCATGGAATAAATAGTAATTGTTTTTAAATAATATTTGTCTAAAGAGTATATATTTTTTTTTTTGATAAACTTATTCGAATTTTATTAATTATGAGGAGAAAAACCACCTTAATCAATAAAAAAAATTCTTCCCCTGAATTAAGCAAATAGCTAGAGCAAGACAAGAGACCCTTGCTTGATCAATTCGGAGTTATTAGCTTACAAGGAATATTAATCCCATCCATAATGCAACAAACAAACACGATCTACTTGAACTTCCACTAGTATTAGACTTGATTTAGTTCAGTATTTCTAAAATTTATTTTGTTTGATCAATTCAGAGTTCAATTTAGGCTCCATGAATATTGTTCTATATATTTATGAAAATGCAAGAGGCGTATAAGTGTCACTATAGGTGGCAAATTTATGTTAGAATAGATTAAGTGTAGGAGCATGTTAATTACTCTAGGGGAAAAACTGATTTCTTAGGCTTTGTGGGGAATGTTATTTGATGATGACCCTATTTATATTATCTCTGATACAGATTGGTAACTAGCTTTTAAGCCTTGGAATTCTATTTTAGAGTTCTTCAAAATTCATTAATTTTCACTTGGATTGTATTATGTTTCCATGTTGATGTTTATCTCAAAAGTTTAGAATTCTTATGTTTATTATATTTAGCAGTATATTTTCTCTAAGAGGAGATATATGGTTCTAGTCTAGTATTGAAGTCTAGATATGGACAGATCAATCATTTATAATATCTGCATAACCATGCAACTTTACCCGGATTCAGTACTAGCTAGTGCCAACCTATTACGCCAATAAAATGATCTTTATTCATTTTCCATTGCGTATTCCATCAATTATTGAAGGTTATATCTTACTTAGCTCTTCGGTCCAAATTTTAGTTTGTATAACTTGTTTTACGTTCTTCAATTTTTTTTTCCTTTTTAACTGAAATAAACTCACTCGTCATACTTGTTCAAACCCAGTCTTCTAAATACTTCTATAATGATATATGGGAAAAGATACACTTTCATGCAGTGAACTGCACTGCAATTGTTTGGTTTGTTTTTCATGTCATATGGGCATTTGCAGTTATGCATGTTTACTTGGTAGTGTTTGTGTGGATAGGTGCTTCATTATTGAATAATCGAAATGGAATATAATTTTTTTTGTGCATATATATTATTTTTCTCCCTCTCCTTTTCTGCAACTAGCTAGGATGAGTTTTGGAGGTGCTTCTCATATCAAATGACTGGTTATACGGCATTTAAGTTTCTGACATCAATTCATTGAATGAAAAGGTTATAAACTATGCCTTAGAAGTTTAAAATATTCTGTTGATTCTCTTTAAAATACTGGAGATTGGAGAGCATAGTATTGTTTCCAATTAATGTTGACATTTAGCATTTTTGGATGGAAAATCAACAATTTCGGTTAGATTCATAATTCAATTTAGGTGACTGAATGAACCTCTCTAAACTTAGCCAAGAAGTTGGAAAGTTGTTTGTCAAAAGGTTTTAGAATCAGGGATTATTTAGTTCAAATGTGTGGAGCAGTGCTCGGTGTATCCCCGGGGGCGGAACTTTGGTTGAAAAGAAAAAGGCAATTGTATGGGTGTGTAATTAATATTAAAAAATTATTCAAATCAACTCGCTTGTGTTTAAAATACATATAAGTCCAGTTGATCTGGAATTTTTACCAAAAATTCTTGGTCTATTTCGCTCTCTTTTAGTTTAAAATCTTAAATTAATTAATTGTCCACCAGAAATAGGTTTAAAATACTGAGTAAACAAAAGTTTCCATTTATTTCCAAATAAAGGATGAGTTTGATATGTATGTTTTACATTATATTCTTGAAAAATGTTTCTCAAATTTTGTTATTTGTGATCTACCTTTTCTTTCTTTCTTTCTTCTTATTTTTTCTATTTTTGTTAGTTTCATAGTATATAATATGCAATAATGTGTTGTCTGATGGGAATAAAAGTGGTATTATTGTAAGTTTGTGATAGTATAAGGTCATGAAAAATAATAAATAAATTAAAGGTCCAATATCGAATTCTCGCTAGTGTGCTTGAGATTTTAAAAAGCAGAAAATAAGAATTATCTACTAAAGCTATACTGATATTACACTTTTTTTTTTTTTTAAATCCCTTAAAACTTCAACTGTCATTATTACCTAATAATATTGTTTTCTAGTAAATTTCCAGCCCTATTCAATTATATCTTTTGGAAATATTGAATCATTGATTCTCAAGTTTCTTCCCATTTATAATATCTATTAAATAAGGACACAGTAAAGCATAAAGATATAAATTAAAGACTAAAGATAATTGACTTTTGGTTAAATTACCTAATATCATATATCTATATATGTTGTAATGTAATAATCTATCACTGCATAGTTAGCCTCATGCTATACCACTTAGTTCCCCCTGTCCCGAAGCAATAATTTCTAGTTCTGCCAAAGGTTGCCTTCAACAGTTAATGGAATCAAGAGTTATCAGCTGCTGGAGATTTTCTGGGGATTTTGTTAACCTTTGACTAAATTATTATCAAAACTATAGATTTTCAACAATTAATTGTTGATA
This sequence comes from Balakata baccata, assembly GCA_949630135.1. NCBI lineage: Eukaryota > Viridiplantae > Streptophyta > Magnoliopsida > Malpighiales > Euphorbiaceae > Balakata > Balakata baccata. The sequence goes on along the minus strand of CATIWF010081957.1, from coordinate 22,280 downwards.
TAAATGATAGCTATTTCATAGTATAAACTTGAAATAGCATTCTTATTTAGATTTTTATGCAAGGAAAAGATGTGGACATCCATAATAATAATATTAATGTGTTCACTTGTATAAGAAACCACCAATGATTTATGCTATGAACAACTATAATTAATTTTCAACAAAACATTGAACATTTAGCTGGATAACATCTATTAACCAAAGCTATTTGCTAGGATTTAACCACTATCAGTTACAACTAGCACAGTACGAGACTTTGGTCATTTGTCTGTCCATATACAGCTTCTACTTCCATTCTATTTAGGCCAAAAGGGCAAATATGGGCCCTAAATTATGTCCTGTTGTGCGAGTCAATTACTAAACCATGGCTCAGTGCAAATTATCTTCTAAACTTTTTCACTGTTAGCACCGTAGGCCTAATCCATTTGAGCCAACTCAGACTCGTCAAAATGCTACCCTTTTTTTTTAGTCAAAACGATGCCGTTTCTCTATTTTGAAAAAAAAAAAACAATTATTTACATCCAGATATAACCAAAGCAAACATATTTCAAGACCTTTAAATTTCAATTAGATTCCAAATTTCAAAACAAACCAAAATAAAACAATCAACCAGATTTCATGGCACATCAAACAATTATTACACTTGTGAATGTTCAGAAGACATCAATCAAATTTCCCAATTTAGCTTTTGAATATGGCAGCCCCATGTACAAGCAAACACAACAAGCCAACCAGTGCCTCTATTTGAAGAGTTGAATGACTAGTTAAAATTTTCAGGTAAATGATATATCTGTAGTATTTCAGAAGCTCCTAAATTTCAAACATTACAAGTTGAATTACTAGTTAAAATTTTCATACAGTAATAACTTACAACAAGTTCATGAAATCAACCATTTACACTAGGCACGGTTAAAATTAGCTCCTAAATTTCAAATTTCATAGTTTTGTAGGGTTAATTAAAGTAAAAAAACACCAATTTCAAACAACCCAAAACAGATTTCGAAATTAAAGTTGCATGCAAATGGGATTTGCTTACCTGTTAAGTGGTGATTTCCGATTGTGGTTTAGGGATTGGCTTCGACAGATGCTACTCCATCTTCATGACTTAGATTTTGGCTTCGACATATGCTCCTCCTTCTTCGCAACTTAGGGATTGGCTTTGACAGTTAACACTTTCGGATATGGAGTTTCGACGGAACGAGCATTGGGTGATTTTCAAAGGATTTCGAAATTTAGGGTTGAAAACTTGAAACAAATTTGGGAATGGTCTGAGAGAGAAATTATTGACTTTCGAAAGTTAGGGTTATGTTATTGGGTATTTTTTTCGCCTATTCGAAAACGGCATCATGTATATATATATGCATTTTTTTTAACTCAAAACGACGTTTTGATGTAAAGGTTTTCTTTTTTCAAAATAGTGAAATGCTGTCATTTTGACTAAAAAAAACAAAACAGCAGCATTTTGATGAGTTTGAGTCAGTTCAAACGGACTAGGCTTACGATGTTGACGGTAAGAAAATTTAGAGGCTTATATATCCTAAGTTGAAAGTTTATGGGGTAATTTGCACTGAGTCATAGTTTAGAGGCATATTTGCCCTTTTAGCCTTCTATTTAATGCATTGACAATAGGTGTTAGTACATTGTTTGAATTGTAACCACGTTTTTAGCTGATTACCAATTTGATATATACTACATGATTTCTTTTCTATTAAGTAAGATTAATTTTGAGCGAGTTATTAACAATGCTCTAATGCGTAATTGATTTATCTTTATTGTTTGCGTCACAGGTTGGTTCTTCTATTGCTGGTATCTAAACACTGCACAAAGTTCAAAGAATTGTATTATATTTCTCAAACCTTCTAAATATCTCTTTTCTTTTTCTAGATAATGGCTACGAAATGTCCTACATGATATCAAGATACTTCATAATATGGTTTTAGTCTAAAAATTAGGAGTTTTAGACGTATCACTAGAGTATACTTGCTCATTTTTTCATCAGATTTTTCTCACATTCAACCTTTTTATAGCATGAGAGTTACTGCATTGATTGTTTGACCTTATCCTCTACATGCATTTTCTACATTAGGTGTAACAACGTCTCATATATTATGAGTATGTCTCTGTAGACATGGAAATTTTGGATGTCTATAAATAAATTAGGCTCATATTTTATTTAGTAATTAATTTAATTTAATTTTTGGATGTCCATAAATAAATTGGGCTTATATTTTATTTAGTAATTAATTTAATTATTAAATGAAAGATCCAATTAAATATTTCCTTATGTCAAAATCTACAATTGCCTAATATGAATAAATATATTTCTTGAATAGTTTAAGTGTGCATAAATACACTTAACTAAATAAGAGAAATATGATGTTTCCTTTTGGGGTTTAAATAACCATAATACATCATCTCAAATTCTCCTATAAATAAAGGAGTTCCATTCTTCATTAAGGACAACGAAAAATTCAAGTTGCTGGAACTCTATAATCAAAGTATCAAAGTAAAGCTCCGCAGATTTCTCTCTAAGCGTCGAGACTACTCTAAACCAAAGCACCAAGGCTTCTACATCTTCAAATCAAGATTGTTGAAGTCTTCAAGTCTTCAAAATGAATCTTCAAATGGTATCTTCATTCATTATAGATTCATTTCATCTTCTTAATCAAAATCAAAGGAGAAATCTTCTACAGATTCAAGATCAAGCTTCATAAGGCCTTGAACAGTAATCAAAGGAGGAAAGAATCAAAGGCTCTAATTTCTACATCCGTGGAAATTCTTCATTAGAGATTGTTTTCCTTTTCCTTTTATTTTAATAAATTCAATTTTGATATTTGTTCAACTTTTTTCTTGTCTTTAATTTTAGGATAAGAAATCTTGCACGCCTAATGAGGCCTTTCTACCTTTCATCTCTTTCCTTCAAACGTTTCATACAAGATTTAACAATCAAGATCGATGGCTTCAAACAACAATAATGGCCATCAATCCAAGGCACATGTTCACTTCACTATGCAATCTGCCACTAATGTTGGCCCAAGAGCCATCCTCAAGGAAATGTTGATTGAGGACATCTATGCCCGCACTCTTCCTATGCTTCAAAAGATATTTGTTCCACCACAAATAATGGAGGAGATGCCATCACCTACTCAACCACTTGATCAAGCTCCACAAAAGGCAAAAGGAGATGTCAACTCACCAACCATAAAAAATATCGTTCATCTTATGGTGATGATGCGCTAACATCTCCTCACACTCATGTGTCATCAAACAACTCTTCTACTATTATAATGACTAACTCTATAACCTTAGAGGAACAAATTGCTAAGATGACCAAGATCCTGGAAAGTCTTAGTGAATCAAACAAAGAGAAAGATGAGCAAATTGCCTTTCTATTGAAAAAAGTTAAAAGTCTAAATGAAAAAGGAGAAACGATTATGAAGAATCCATCACCAAAAGTTGAAGAATGTGTGGAGACTTTAGCAATTGCTTTGCAAAAAATTCTCAAGTGATAACTGATAGAGCTATCAACTATAGTCAGTTGAAAGATCTTATCAAAGAAGCTATCAAAGACCAAGTTGAGAGCATCGCTCAACCATCATATACATATGCCAAGCCATGCTCTTAGACAACATATGGCTCACTTTGTGGAAACTTGCAACAATGCTTTTACATATGGTGATTTGATAGTTAAACAATTTGTTCAATCTTTGAAAGGAAATGCTTTTGACTGGTATACAGATTTAGAATCCAGCACAATTGATGGATTTGAGCAATTAGAATGCGAGTTCTTCAATCGCTTCTATAATACTCATCGACTTGTTAGTATGATAGAGCTTAGAAACTCACGCCAACGGGCTGAGGAACATGTCATTGACTATATCCATCGATGGAGGAATCTTAGCCTTAACTATAAGGATCGCCTATCTGAAACCTCTGCTCTAGATATCTGCATTCAAGGCATACATTAGGGGTTGTGCTACATTCTTCAAGGTATCAAGCCAAAAACCTTTGAAGAGTTGGCTACTCGAGCACATGATATGGAGCTGAGCATTACTACTGTTAAAGGTCAAGGATTGCTTGTGGAAGACCCAAATAAAGGAAAGGAAAAGCAAGATGCACGCAAAGGGAGCAACCTTTCTACAAAAATGGAAACCAACTAGTCCATGGTGGTGAATACTGCTCCTTATAAAGTTTCCACCAAGCCTAAGAAGAAAAGGGAGGTAAAGACTACTACTACTTGAGGCAAAGGTGCAAAGATGACCACTTTGAAAGAAAGGTAAGAAAAGAAATACCCTTTTGTTGATAATGATATTCCCAAGATGCTGGATGACTTGCATGAAGCTAATCTCATCCAACTTCCAGAAATGAAGCGTCCTGAAGAAGCTAATTGTATAAATGATCCAAACTATTGCAAGTACCATAGATTGATTATCCATCATGTTCAAAAGTATTTTGTTTTGAAAGATAAGATTATGCAATTACATGAGGATGGAGATGTTGTATTTGATGAAGAAATTGCAACCTCTGATATGACCACAATAATGAATGCAAGTCCTCATATTGCCACTTTAAAGTTTGGTTCTTTTGAACCTATAGAGATTGCAATACATACTTTTTCTAGCAAGATTATGAGTCAACCTATGCAAGCTGCCGTACAAAATGATAACTTAATTAGGGGCATAGGCCTAAGGACATGAAAATTGAAGATCACTCTGATGAAAGGTGGACTCTTATCATTCGAAAAAGGAGAAGGAAAAAAAAAAGACACTTTCGCAAAAGGTTGCTCCAAAAAGGGCCAAAGCAGCGTGAAAGTATGTGAAGAAGCTAGTTCATCAAGCATTGATGAAGAAATCACCTTCAATCCAAAAAGAAGAGGAGTTCGAGTAAAAGCCTAGGGTACCTATTACCCTAAAAGAGTTATTTCCAAAAGGACTTGTAGAGTCAAATTATGTAGTTTTTTCATGTTATAATGTTGATGGGTTGCATATCGAACCTATCAATGGTAGATTCTTGAAGAAACATTATGCTTAAGGCTCGGCGATGCTCCTGGCTCGCATGAGCTAAAACTGTGAATGACCCTCCTCCCTAGAAAAAAGAAAAAACTCCCACTCGAATTGCATTTGACTTGATCTTTCGCAAGAAAATACATAGGAAGCTTGGATTCATGCCAAGTTCAGTGACACCAAAAAAAGAAAGAAAGAAAGTTGAGAAATGTTTGTATTCCCCTTTGAACTATGTTTTGACTTGATCTTTCGCAAGAAAGTATGTAGGCAGCTTGGATCTATTCCAAGTTCAGACAAAAAAAAAAAAAAGTTCAGTTGATATTTCATCTTAATGGAGCAACTAACAAGATAATATGCATTCATAAGATAAACAAAAAATATATAGAAAGAAATGAATTTGTGTTTTCTTATTGAATGCTCAAATAATTGTCTTATTACTTCAGCTGATGGAATAACTTCATCACAAAAAAAAACCTAAATAGGCAAACCACCTAATGTTTTCAAATCCCAAAAAGAGATTGATTCTTCTCCATTGACAGTGCAAATGGTGTTTGTAGATGGATCCCAAAATATTCACAAAAGCCATACATGATATTCAACTTGCAGTTATAAATGAAGAGAGAAGCAAAAATGGTGTCATAGAGTCCTACAATAGTCAATATGCATTTATTGTTCGCTAACATGTCTTCAACCTGTTCCCAATTCGGTTTATGTAACTTTACCCAAAAATGAAGAAAATGATGTCAATGTTGATTCACCATTGTTGACGCAGTATTTCAATAGTTGAAAGCTATCGAATGAAGGTTTCGCTGTATGAAGTGAAGACTGTAAGAGGTGATGGTGCCACGTTTGAAGTTGTAGATGTCTTGTGATGTTCCTAAGCTCCAAGATGACAAGTGAAGAAGACTATTGGAAAAAGACCAGAAAGGAGCAAAATTGCCAATAGTAGGAGTGTAGACAGCAAGTGTGGTGCCTTTGTCCTTGTTTGAAGTCTATAAATAAATTGAGCTTACATTTTATTTAGTAATTAATTTAATTTAATTATTAAATAAAAGATCCAATCAAATATTTTCTTATGTCAAAATATATAATTGCCTAATATGAATAAATATATTTCTTGAATAGTTAAGTGTGCATAAATACTCTTAACTAATATAAGAGAAATATGTTGTTTCCTTTTGTGGTTTAAATAATCATAAATACATCATCCCAAATTCTCCTATAAATAAAGGAATTCTATTCTTCATTAAGGACAATGAAGAATTCAAGTTTCAAGCTGTTGGAAATCTACAATCGAAGCATCAAAGTAAAGTTATGTAAATTTTTCCCCAAGCGTCGAGACTACTTCAAACCAAAGCATTAAGGCTTCTACATCTTCAAATCAAGATTGTTGAAGTCTTCAAGTCTTCAAAACGAATCTTCAAACAGTATCTTCATTCGTTGTGGATTCATCTCATCTTCTTTATCAAAATCAAAGGAGAAATCTTTTACGGATTTGAGATCAAGTTTTGTGAGCCCTTGAATCGTAATCAAATGAGGAAAAATCAAAAGCTCTAATTTCTACATCCGTGGAAATTCTTCATTAGAGATTGTACCCCCTTTTCTTTTATTTTAATAAATTCAATTTTGATATTTGTTCATCTTTTTTTTTGTCTTTAATTTCAAGACAAAAAATTTGTGTGTATAGTCTCATAACACATAGGAAGTGTTACAGATTGGGTAGCTACAATCTGTCTAATTTAAAATTTTTCCTATATAAATTATGATTATTATATTCTATATATGTATATTCACTTAAGCTTGTCTGTCTAACCTACCAAATATACTCTACACTAGTTATCATTAGCTCCGGTTTACCTGTTCAATCACATATAATATACTAGTTTAGGCCTACAAGGCTTTCATCTCATGCATCTCAACTACATCTAGTTGAGCTATATTTGTTCTCTGTCTTTCCCTTCTTTTTTTTTACTTTTTCTTTTACTTTACGTTATATTACATGATTACAAAATAACAAATATAATCAATTACATCCCCATGAATGAATTTAATAAATAAATGCATGCTATGAAAATGTATGTTCCATAATCCGAGGTTTACACAGTCTCCTCTTGGCATGGGCTTGGCATCTCCGCTGTCAATTGCTACATAAACTATATATTGGCTCCATTAACTGTGTACATAGAAACACACTAAGCTACTCATAGGTCAATAATACACATATGCATATCATACACAATATATAAAATTACATAATTTATGGCATGTAGAAGTTGGTAACACAACCATTACAAAACATGTAAACACAACAATTCAACAGTCATGCCAAGTCACTTATCTAATCAATGCCTTATCATGCTTATCTAATTTACAAATTTCATATCTTTTTCTTTATTTCAATATTCCAATAATCCAATTTTTCATAATCATGTACTATTAGAATCATGGTGTAGTTAATTCAAAGTTATACCGCCTAGCGGTTCTTTCGTATCTCAATTACCAATCCATGCTTTGACCTCTCAGAGACTCGAGCATGTATTAGTTATCAAAAGGGAGCTGAACCCCTAAAAACTCAAATTTTTACTTTTAAACTGGTAATTGAGTCAACCACTAGTCCTTCTCATCTCTTGTTTATAATTCTTATGCGTAAATCATTATTCCATGCATGTATAACATATGTGCATTCAAAATGCATATATTATAAAGTATAACATATTAAATTCATATAACAACTTATGGTACTTCATTTTTCTTTTCTTATTCTAATGCTTATACAAATCAGTAATTTTCCCATGTTCCATTCTCTTATTTGGATAAATAGCCCAAGCCTCATTCCTGGACTGGCCAAATATGGGCTGTGCAGTAGGCGCACTCAGTCCAGAGCTAGTCATTCTACTCACTCACTGTATTTGTGCTCTTCAAGCTTCTCAAGTCAAGTGCACTCATACCTGAGCTTAGCTAACATGACTGAGTATAATAATAAATATAAGTATCTAGAACAAGAGCACCCAGACAAGAGCTAGTCACCTCGATCCTCACTCATACATCTCTTCAATACATATCGCTTATCCCCTTTATGGTGCACCATCTACACAAAAGTAGTCCTCAAGTAGAGAAATTGACATTTATATCAAAGTATCTTCTCATTCTAATCCTATTCTTTCATTTTTTTCATCATATTACACATAAAATATTCATATACACATCATACTTAGGTTTATAAACATGTTCTCACACAATATAGCATCTTCTTTTATTTAGGCATGTTCGGCATGCTTCAAACCCATTTAAACATCATTTAAACATAACTCATTTTTGCTGAGAATAGTGCCTTCACGACCATGAATTTTTCCCTAGGTGTGAAGCCTGGCCGTAAAACATTTTGGATTAAGATTCATGGCCATAATAGTTTTCAACTTGGTTATGACACTAGTTGTGAAAGAGCCTAATATGTTCCGATAATCAAATTTTGCCAAATTTCCACTTCTAAACACTTCCTAAACATATTTAACATTCATAGACATTTGACACATTCATATACAAGTTATACAACTCATACCATCACATTTTTTGTTAAAAAGCAAGCTCAACAACACAAGCAATGCACACAATTCACATTTTAAAGTTCATTTATCATTTTATACGTATTAATATGGTCAATTTATCATCTCTAACATTTGAACATGCTATTTCATGCCTTCATGACCCATAATAATGCTTATGTCATACAAACTTGTATCTTTGCATTCGATGTCTAGTTCATAATACATCACATAAGGTACTACAGCTAACCAAATGTAGCCATTCCTATCATTATGCAACAATTCATCTTTTTATATAAGTAGCATACCATATACATGTACCACATGCATATCCATCCCATCAATTTCATAAGTTTTCAAAATAAAAACTTACCTCTATTAAGCCATTCTTTTTCCTTGCACTTTATATGCTTTCATGGAGATGGTATATCTATCAATTATCAATTCTTTACATAGATAGTGAGCCTTACTTACAACCATCTAGCCCACAAACATGCATGTAATTACCTACTAATCTCTAATAATCATAGGGTTGAATTTACATTATATCGCCATTATTTATAAAATTTCCATATAATCATATTCATATTACTCATGTTTAACTTATTCTTCCTTTATTAGTCTCTATCAATATCATTTATTGTTCAATATTGCCACTTAAAAATACCATTAAGCCTTTAAACAATCCAACTCATTCCAATTAATAATATATCATTCATTGCCTATAAGTGTAAGTAATCTATTACATATTTCTATTTCCAGCTTGGTCACAAATTATTGCTAATTAACACGTCTAACACATTTTCATATCATTTCATTTTAACAAGAGATAATGCATATGTGTACTTACCTCCTATGGAGCCAACTCTAAATCCAAGCTCTAAGCTTGCTTAACCTCCATGGTGGTTAATTCCACCTTCCAAAGACATTTCCTATACATAATCACAATTATATCTCATTAACTCAAGCTATATATATATATATATATATATTAATAGTTTTTGAGTTACCTAACTCAAAAACTATTAAGCTAGGTTCTTTCTTACTTAAATCCATCTAATAACATGTAAATCAACTCAATCTAATCTTAAGAAGTGTTTTGCCCAAGTGATACTCAAAGTTTCATATCAAATTTACCCATTTACAAATGGGTTTCTACCCATTTCGAGTAAATCATATCAAGCAACCACAAACTTGTTTAAAGAAGAGGAGGGAAACATGAAATTTTACCTAAAGAAGGAAGAAAATAAGATTGATTTGGTGGAAGACCTAATCTCCCTCAACCTTCATACTTTCTCTTTCCAACTTCATCTTCTTCTTTGATAAATCTCTCAAATCTCACTTTGATCTTAGTTTCTCTCTTGATTTTGGTGTTTAATCACTCAAAAATCCATGGAGAAACACTCACATAAGGTTATTGGGTGGATATGGACGGTCCTTAGGGTTTGAGAGCTGATAAAATAGTGAAAAATGACGATAAGATCGTGTAAAAAACTTTTATACTAGACCTTTCACGATTATGAACAAATCCTTCATGGCCATAAATGTCTACAGTAAAACAGTCAATGCTTATCTTTGACCACGATGTTCATGGGCATGAATCATGTTTTTCACACTTTTCTTCATTTATTTCATCCATCTCTTGAAACCAAAGCCAAAATTAACCAATATATCCTATATATACCTCAACTATACCTTCATATACTCACAATACACCTCTCATATGTTTCCAAAACTAATTTTTAATTACCAAAATACCTTTTCATATGTCATATATGTTGTGTTATGACTAAGCCCTATTTGTGGGCATTAAATTAGGAATGTCAAATTTCAAACCTTTATGTTTCTCAATAAATAGAATGTCAAGTTCGTTTCACTGTATATGCAGGGAAATATTTACCAAACTTGAATTATGTCATCATTCATAAAACATTACTTTTTATTGGTTATCATATGAACTATGAACTGTCTAATTCATCAATATTCCTCCGAAAGTCATAACCAATCACTCAAAAGTTATCCATGGCATTTAGTGCTCTTGATGCTTCCCTTTCATGAGCATAAAAATGATGGAGATATGAATTAATTGTTTATGCAGTTATGTTTTTTATATTTCAAAGCAGTTTTGCAAAGTACTTATTTATTTTAACAAATAAATTGAGCATTAATACGCTCTTAATCATTGAATCGCCCAAAATATATGCTTTTTTTTCTTTCTTTCACTGATGTTGTTCTCTTCATCGGAATTAAATTTTTATGCAGAAAAAAGGTCAAATACAAAAATGTATAAAAACTATGTTTGGTTATATTTTTTTCTGGCTTCATTATATCTTTAAGAATTTGTTGAGACAACCCCTCTCTGTTGATGTACTTCCTCTATTGAAATTCTCATGGTGTTGACATCTCAAGACATGAAGCTAGCACCTCTTCAATATATATCAATTTCATTCTTCCTTTTATTTCAAATTATTATCACCGGAAAGTCTTCTTGTCCATTTTTCTGGTGATATATTAAAGAGTATATGGCAGAGGTAGCCAATCAGAGCCATTAATCACTCATGCATGTCTGCATTAAACCTGTGTATTGTTAGCATGAGCTCTAATTTACTATATTGTCTCCTTGTTTTTCTAGAACTGAGTGGAAAATACGGTGATAAAAATGAGATTGGGGCAATAAGCTTTTCTTCTTCCTCGTGGGATTCTGGTGAATCATCTGCATAATAAATTTTTAACCATTTTTCTGATGTGACTGCAGGAAGCTGCCTTCTAAGGAAATGGATAATTGCACTTGCCTGCCTATCTCTGGTTGGAGTTTGAAATTTATCATTCTGGCCCTATTTATTTATTATTTCCTACTAGTTGATAGTCAATTCTATTAATGATGCTGTTCACACTATTATACTTCCTAGCTCCCTGGCCCTTTTCTTTTGGGCATTCATATTTTCATTAGCTCCTCATGGATATTGTCCTTATGTTGCTGATATGAGGTGGCAGTGTAACCTACACAAACATGAGTTAGACAGATAGTGCTACTAGCACTTTTAGTGGGATTGTTGCAAAACTTCAGAATGACTCTCTTATTTGATACAGTGAACAATATTAAGTGAATGAAAATATCAACATTGTCTTTCTCTCAACAAAAGATAAGGTAGCTGCTGTAATGCATCTGTTTTTAGGTAGAACTTACTTTCTTTTAGGGGCTATTGACCACTTTTATCTATAATTTTGAATCAGTGTCGCTGTGAAGACTTGAGTCTTCTGTTGGGGACGTCATTTTATTTAGAGATATGTTCTTAGGGGCCTGAGGAACCAGACTCCAACCAGCATATGACACAAAAAATTTCAGGAATTGCATAGTGGACATAAATAAGCACATATCTTTCATGTTAGCTTTGTTGTTGCTTTCTGCTTGAAATAAGAAAGTTCAACATTGATTTTCTGAATTGTATTTTCTGTTAATTTGAATTTTATTTAACAAGCTGAGCTTCTTATCGATGTAATTCAGAGACAGAAAAATTTGTGAGAAATGACAACATTGATTTTTTATTTTTCACAACATGAGTTTGTTTTTTAGACATCTCTCGATGATGAAATGACTCCATGATTTGGTTTCTTCAGTTATAGTGCTTTTTTAAAACTATATATCATTGATTGCTCTCTATAATGGCCTTTAGATTTGAATACCATTCAAGAAATATCATTATTTTGTAATGTTGTGATTCTTTTTCCTTTTTAATTTTCATGTTCTTCCCTGATCATAAATTTTGTGTCATTCCATAATAAGTGGTTTCGTTCTTCGCTGCCTTTGATTCTGACAAAATATCGTCAGGAAATTATGGGAGAAGAAATTGTGAGCATGGTTTCGAATGGTGAAACTTCTATAATTGAAGAAGTTTCAGATTCAAATAGCAACTCTCATCCATCCCTGGCAAGTAAACATGCCAAAAATGGAGGCAATAGCGTCACTTCAAAATTCAGAGGTGTTGTGCCGCATCCAAAAGGTCACTGGGGCTGTCAAATATATGCCAATCGCCAACGCATCTGGCTTGGAACCTTCAAGTCCAAAAAGGAGGCAGCTATGGCTTATGATAGCGCAGCTATGAATAGGGGCGGATGTACTATGGAAGCAATGGGGCACTTGTCCCCATACCCCCAAAATATCTCTTTCAATACCTCCAAAATTTCTTAATACTCCTTTTAATTCCTAAATTTTTTTTATCTTGTCTCCATTCTAAAATTTGTATTTGCCCTCATATATTTAATATATCAAATTTATTCTATTAACTAAATTTCACTAATCAATAATCATTAATTTACTTACTAACATATTTTTAGTAAAATAAAAGAAAAGAAAATAAAATCAAAATGTTATATGTATATCTAATAAACAAGAAAAAGAAAAGAGACTTAGAGTATCAAATAAATTATGATACTAGAATCACTCATTTAATGCAAACATAAAATTTTTTCATTTTTTTCTAATAAAGAAAAAAAATCTTCTTATTTTCAAAGACAAAAAAAGCAGTTATATTTCAAGATCTTCAAAAACTCCAAATATTCAATCAATTCAAAGTTACAGAGAAAAACAAGATAAAGAGATTAGTAAATACATATTATTCTAGTTTATTACACATTTTATTTTTATCTTTTTTTTTTTAATTTCATAGTATTTTTGTTTTGATTTTTGGTAGTATTAATTAACAAATACATGAATTTAAAATTGATTTCTAATCCTAAATCTACAAAATAAAATTAGATATTGATTCAAAATAATTTTATTTTTTTAGTAGTGGCTTTAATTAATAGATACATGAATTTAGAATTAATTTTTATTTTTTCCAATATGATTCAACTTTAGACTATGTAAATTCAAATGAAAATGTTCATATGCTAAATGATTTGGGAAGCTTATCATTATTTCATAGTTGAAATTGAAATTAATTACAAGAAAATGATTAAAAAATAATGATAAAAATTTCTATCAAATATTAATCGAGAAGCTTTCAGTTTTTTTTATTAACTAATTGTTCAGTCTAAACATAAAATTACAAAGTTGCTACTTTGTTTATATGAACAATAATTATTAATAAATGCATATTATTAGTTTTTTTCTATTTAAAATTATAATGACAATAATGGCTAATTAAATTTTTTTATCAATTTGATTAAGGTATGAACAAATTTTTTATCAAACAAAAGTCTTAGTACAAGAACCTCCTATAAATAAAGATGTTACTATCAAATTTGATGAATTCAACTCTTCAAAAAAAATCTCATTTAGAAATCAATTTAAATTATCTTCCTTCAGATCTTAGATTACAAAAAAAAAAAAAAAGTCATATTATCATCCTATGATTGTGATAATTTTTTTCTATTGAAATTAGTTTTTGGATTCGGCCTGGCTCTAAAGCTTGGGAATGGAGATTGCCATAGGAATTTTCCTTTGACCGATATGACAGTTGAAGAGCAAACTTTCAGAGTTATTATAGTGCTGAAGCATTGCTTAGCATGATAAAGGATGGTACCTACCAATCCAAGCTTGCAGATTTCGTAAGAACCCGTTCACAAAATGTGGAAACTGAATTTAGCCTTAAGCTTAATAAGACTGGAAGCAATAGAAGGCTGACATGCAATTTTCAAAAGGAGCTCACGCCGAGTGATGTTGGCAAGCTTAATAGGCTTGTCATCCCAAAGAAATATGCTGTAAAGTTCTTCTCACATATGTCCGAAGGTGTTGGAGAAAATGTTGGTATCAACAAGGAAAATGATGGGCAGCTAGCTTTCTACGACAAGTCATTGAAGTTGTGGAAATTCCGGTATTGCTATTGGAAGAGCAGTCAGAGTTATGTGTTCACAAGGGGTTGGAATCGGTTTGTAAAGGAAAAACAGCTGAAGGCTGATGATACCATTGCCATATGCTTATGCGAGTGCAGCGAATATTCAGAATTTACTCAAACTTACTACATTATCGACGTATTGAATGGTGGAAACAACAGGAGTACCCGCTTGGAGTTGAGCGACAAAACAGATATGGGGTTGCAACTTGAGCTTGGCCGAAGCACTAGTGGCTGTGATAACATTGAGAGGAACAAAAGCTTAACTGCAGGAATGGAGTTGCAGCTTTCACCAGAACCAAAGCACATCATGGACTTCGGTTTTAGACTCTCTGGCACTGAAATCTTCTAAAAGTGAACATGCGTACTTTTTCCCTTTGATGTGTTATTTAGAGCATTTTTGGTATTTACAATGGAATTCTAAGTTGGCCTGAATTTTATTATGGCCACTTGATCCAATCCTTTAATCAAAGTTTTTCAACATTTTCGTCCTCTAAAGAAGATTTTGGTTGCAGTTTTGTTTTCACTAATTAATTTTGACTTTGATGGCCGATTCTCATGTCATGTACATCAGATTTTATTTCTTAGAATATCTTTCTATTTGAATTACTTTTAGAGTTAACCCTCGGACAAGTATTCCAGTCAAAAGAAGTCTTTTATTGTTTAGTTTTTATATATTATAAATAAATTCTAGCTTAGTTACATGTTCTATTTTCCTTTTCTTTTTCTTTTTTCTGCATATTCTTCCTCATTCACCCTTTGCCCCTCCGTGCGTAAGGACCATAAAATATATTCACAAAGCCAATCCTTTGTGTTGAACTGCGTGGAGTTTAAGGTGCAAGAAATTATTTTCATGGTACTCCTTTGGGTTCATTTAGTTTAAATTGTCCTCCATACTCCTTGGTGGACTACTTGAAGGACCGATCAAGCACGATCCAGACACTCTTCCATTACTAAAGCTTGATCTGAGAGATCTTCGATTCTTCTTTTAGGGCAATCCATTGACATGTGAATAGCTTTAATCCTCTTGAATAGTTGGGTGGTGGCTCAAATTTCTTTTGGCAAACTTTTCTTATAATTTCAGCTAAAACTTCATCTGTTGATTGATTCTCATATAAAATTTTGGGATTTTTACAAAAATGGAAAAAAAAAAATGCTTAATTATATATTTACCAAAACTGACCAATGAAGTTTTTTTTCAAAAATATAAACAAGGCTAATTTTAAAAAAAAAATACCAAAAAAGCTAAAAATATTACAAAAATACAAAAATTTAACGTTTACCAAATATTTATCAAAAAATTAATGAAATATGAAGTTCCGCAAGATTTACTGTAAATTTACCTAATGTTTAACTAAAATTTATCTGAAATTTATCTAAGGTCTAAGGTTTAATTTAGATTTATTAGAAAATTAATAAAAATCAAAATTATCCAAAATTTACCAAATGTTCACTCAAAATTTATAAAAAATTTATAAAAAATTTAACTAATATTTACTAAAAAATTTATGAAATTGAAGTTACCCTTTACCTAAGGTATATTCAAAAATTTATTGAAAGTTTACCAAATGTTTACTAAAAAGTTTATCAAATATTTACATAAAATTTACCTAATGTTTACCAAAATTTTACCAAATATAAGTACTTAGGGTTTACCAAAAGTTTACCCAATATTTATCCAAATATTTACCAATAGAATATTTAAAATTAACTAAAAATTTATCCAAAAATTTACAATAGATCTAGCCAATGGTTTACCAAAATAAATAACATTAATTAAATTAATTAAATATAAACTTACGTATTTCCTTTGGTAATTAAGGTTTACCCAAAATTTACTTTGGTAACTAAATTAATTAAATACAAATTTATATATTTCTTTTCATAATTAAGTTAATTAAACAATGATTAAAAATAATAAAAAATGCATATATAAGGACAATTGATGGTAATATAAGTTAATGAAATTCTTAATCTATATTTAAAAGATGAAAAAAAAAACCATTTTTTTCTCAATTAAACAAAAAAATGTGAAAAATATACAGTAATTTTCACATTTAAAAGGAAAAAAGAAAAAATTGGTAAAAATAAAAATAGAAAAAATGGTAATGAAAACACCAAGAAATCGTTGATAAATTTGAAAAAACTTTCAAAAATCTGTAAACTGAGTAAAATCGTCTAAAATTATCTCAGTTAGTTTAGAAAAAAATTCTTTATTATTGAAATTTGAAAAGCTTTCAACGGAAATTTTTTGGTTTGAAGTATTATCAGCTTTTTTTCATGGAAATTTTCAATAATGTTAAAAAGATAAGCTTTAAATATTACAATAATACTTCTATTGAAAATGTTTTTCAAAACTATGTAAAGCGTCTAAAAATATTACAAAAATAATACACTCAAAACGTCACTCCAAAATATACTAAAAAGTAGACATTCGCTATATTTTCGGTGTACCTTAGATATACCGCCTCAAATCGGTATACCTTAGTACACCTTAATATATTCTAAAAATACATCGGATATATTTTGAAAATATATTAAAACATACTTTAGAAATATCGTAATTGAATTGCTAGATTTCACGAAAAAGAAGAAGAATAGATTAAACAACACAATAATTAATACTACATATAGAAGAAACGCTGCATGATTTGATTAGCTAGATCAATTTTTTAAGTTAAGAATTGAAGGAATGGAACATTGAAGAGATTGCTACAGATTGAGGAAACACTGCGTCATTGGCGAAGCATTGTTCACAGTAATAGGAATCCGGAGGTTTCGGCATTGCTGACTCTCACCGCATACGGCTCGCACAAAGACTCCTAAATCGATTCGAGGAACTCAATCTCATTTAGAAAGCTTGCCACCATTCAAGAAATGCAAAGCAAAGTTACATTGATTCTCCATTCTTCAGCGTTCAATATCTTTTTATAAAAAAACTACCATGGAAATTCCATCATATCCACCAACTTTCCAGTAATTTGCGTCGTTGAATTACTTAGTCCCAGCCCCACCATCGTCGGAATTTTCGTTTTCTGTAAATGATTAAAATAATATTAGTCATAAGATGAAAGTGAAAATAAAAATAAAAAATGAAAAATCGGTAAAATTAAAAGTGGGTTTAATAAAAATGAAAAGTAAAAAAGGTTTAGATATTTTTAAAAGAAAAACTTAAAATTTGATAATTGGTGTAAAATGTTCTTTCTTTATCATACCTTCTTATTTTGTTTTACAAATTTAATACATATATACTTAATATAAAATTATTATAGAGAAATGTTATCACCATTTTCTTATATGTTTTCTGTTATATACTTAAAAAGAAATTTTATGAAAATGGAAAAAAATAGATAAATATTTACAAAAATGTTGTTTCTCAAAGTTTTTTTTTTTAATTTCACCTATACAATTTTTTTTTTCAAAATTACCAAAAATCAAAGTTTACCCAAAGTTCACTGCAAAATTAATGAAAATTGAAGTTACAAAAGTTTTATAAAAAATCTTCTTAAGATTTATTCAAGTTATATCCAGGATTTATCAAATATTTACCAAAAAATTAATAAAAATTGAAATTATACAAAATTTGCTCAATATTTACTAAAATTTACTAAAAAATTACTCAAAATTGGCCTAAGATTTATTCAAAGTTGGCCAAAGTTTTACTACAAAATTAATGAAAATTGAATTTACAAAATATTTATCAAATATTTACTTAATGTTTACTTAAATTATATCAAATGTTTACAAGAAAATTAATAAAAGTTGAAATTACACAAAGTTTACTAAAGATTTACTCAAATTATGCCCAATGTTTACAAGAAAATTAATGAAAGTCAAAATTACATAAGATTTACTTAAGATTTACTAAGGTTTACTCAAAATTTATCAAAAATTTATCCAATGTTTACAAATAAAATTAATGAAAATTAAAGTTACAAAAGATTTATCCAAGACTCGTTCCAAGGTTTACTCAATATTTATTTAAAATTTACCACAAAATTAATGAAAGTTGAAATTACATAAAGTTTACCCAAAATTTACCTAATATTTATTTAAGATTTACCCGAAGTTTAACCAAAATTTACCATAAAATTAATGAAAATTAAAGTCATAAAAAGTTTATTAAAAATTTTTTTAAGGTTTATTCAAGTTATACCCCAGATTTACACAATGTTTATAAGAAAATTTATCAAAATTGAAGTTATGTAAAGTTTACCTAAAATTTATCCAATATTTACCCAATATTTATCCAATGTTTACCCAACATCAAGTCAATTTCTCAACTAAAAATTACCAAAAATCTACCCAAGGTTTACCAAAGTAAATAATTTTAATTAAGTTAATTAAATAGAAGTTTACATTTTTTTTTTGTAATTAAGGTTTGTCCAAGATTTACTTTGGTAATTAAGTTAATCAACTTCAATTTTACATATTTTTTTGCTAATTAAGTTAATTAAGCAATGATTAAAAATAAATAAATGCATGCATAAAAATTAATAGTAGTCATGCAAGTTAATAAAATTATTAATTTATATTTAAAATGTAAAAAATAATTATTTATTGTCTTAATTAAATAAAAAATATATTAAATACACAATAAAATATAATATTTTAAAAAATAAAAAACTACTAAAAATAAAAATGCAAAAAAATGAGATTGAAAAGAAGAAATTTTTGCATGAATAATTGAAAAAAATTTTATATTTGCGTTGAAACATGTAAATTTTTCTACTTCTAATGCAAAAGACATGTTTTTTTTTTATAAAACATTATTTTTAATGATAAAAATAATAGTGTTTTACAAGTGAAAAGACAAGTCTTTTAAAGGGTGTATATATAGACACCTTCAATCAATTTCATCATGTTTTTTTTTATAAAACATGTGTTTTACACGTGAAAAGACAAGTCTTTTAAAGGGTGTATATATAGACACCTTCAATCAATTTCATCCCTCATATTAGGAATTTTTACAAAAATAAAAAAACTCATCTAAATATTTACAAAAAAATGTAAACATAAAATTTTTTTTCAAAAATGTCAAAAGCATAAAGATTTTTTTAAGAACCTTTAAAAAGTACCTAAAAATATTATCAAAAGTTTGTCTGAAATTTATTTAAGATTTATCAAAAAAATTAATAAAAATTGAAATTACTTAAAATTTACCAAAAAATTAATGAAAGTTGAAATTACCTAAAATTTATCAAAGTTTACTAAAAATTTACTCAAAATTTACCTAAAATTTATCCAATGTTTACTAGAAAATTAATGAGAATTGATAAAGTTACTCAATGTTTGCTGAACATTTATTCAAGATTTATCCAAGATCTACAAAATATTTACCAGAAAATTAACGAAAGTTGAAGTTATCTAAATGTTACCTAAGATTTAGCCAAGGCTCACCTATTAGTAAATACCTGAAAATGTCCTAGAATTAATTTTAGATATTAAGTTCCAAAAATTTTTTAACTTATTTCAACTTGTCAAAAGAAATTTAATTATATTATATCTCTTATTTAAAATAATATATATATATATATATTACTTATAAAAAAAGATAATAATTATTATTTTCTTTATCTATCCGAAGATATAGAAACGTATCTTTTTCCATACCTAAGAATATCATATTCTGTAGTGAATAGTTTCATTGTTGCTATTCTTACTTCTTGATATGAATTAACTAGAGACTTTACGCTTAGAAAGCTAAATAACTAAAAATCAGTCAAGATTATATTTCTGCGCTATAAGATGTATTTCTCAATCTATATTTTTTTATATACTTGATTATTTAAAACAATAGTATTATTTGTATTTTACAAGAGTCTTGAATCGTAAAATACTATTTAACTAGAGTTTAGAATCATAAATTTTATATTTCATTATAATTTTATTCTACTGTATTTATATGTATTTTGCTAAGAATGGTATCATAGGCACACTACTTTTAACATGATTGGTGTTTAATCTATTAATTTAAAAAATAAAAATTCAGTGTTTTGATTGAAAACGGCGAAAGTGTTCGCAAGGAAAAATCCGTGCACAATGGAAATTACATAGTGGAATTTTTTTTAATTTATTTAAGAAAAAAAAAAAATAAACATCACATGGCATTAATCTGTCAAAAGAAGACATTTTGGTGCAGGGGCTTGGATTTCAATTTGTTTAAAAAAAAAAAAAAAAATTTGAACAGTGCCATAAATGTGTCGTACAGTATTTGAACAGTGTGAACAGTATTTATACTGTGCGAATAGTGTTTAAACAGTACATGAACAGTCGAGAATAGTGTTTTCTTCAAAATTATTTTATGTAAATGTTGCATAAAATTAAATTTAATTATTTTCAATCAATTCATATTATTTGAAATGAGATTTCAAATGAAAATTTTCAATTTAAAGGAGCTTAAATTTAAGATGATTTAATTAAAAAAGTTTCAATTAAATTAAAATTGCCAAAGATGGATATATTTAATATGATTATTTATTTATTGTTTTTATATGCCAAAATGTATGTGGGATGATCATAAATTTAGGAATACCAATGTGATTGGATTTTTATATTTTGTGTAATTTTATTTATTTATTTTAGGTATGTCAGCTTTATATTTTTTTAATCTCACCTTGGTATGTCAAGAATAATTAATATAATTTGGAGAAATACAAAATTATAGAGGTCCTGAATTTTTCAAGGAGTTGGTGGAAGTTTGAAGAACAAAAAATTTATTTTTGAGAATTTTACATAATTGCAAAAGAGTGCGCACCATTTTACATAATTACCAACCCTCAAAGTTTCTTTAAATTTTACCGAAATCAACTTTCTATAATTACACCAACACCTAAATCTACAACTCCATGGATATATCACAATCTCAAACTTTCAAAATCCAAACTAACATCTTACCGCAAATAATTAATCTAGCAGTTATAAATAATGACGATTGAATGAACAAATCATTAAGTAAACAATGACGAATCAACAAAAACTCAACTAAACAATAATCGAAATCTCTTTAAATCCATTTTTGAAAAAAGATTTAAAAGAAAAAATTGAAATGAATATTGAAGGAACATAAGAAGAAGAAGAGGCTATAGAAGTTGAGTATATAAGGGAATACCTTGAAAATTCATTGATAATACATTGAATATACCTTAGGAATTCCTTGAGAATTCTCTATGTATATTTTGAAAATATCTCAGATATACCTTGTAAATTTTTCAATACCATGAGCATACTTTCAGTATATTTTTAGGAATTCCATGAGAATATTTTGGGAATACATTGAGAATTCTCTAGAGGGAATACATTAAGAATTCTCTAGGTATACCTTGGAAATACTTTTAGTATACATTTGAAAATTCTATGGAAATATCTCGGATATACCTTGGAAATACCTTAGTGATTTATGCAAAAAAAAAAAGGAAGAAGAAGATATTAAATACAAATGATTCATAATACAGTAAAACAAATGCAACTTAATCAAACAAAAAAAAGTTTAGAAACATGATATAATCAAACACTACTAATTCCTTCTATAAAATTTTGAATCCCTCTTTTTCTAATATCTTTGGTCAACAACAATATCAAATATGTTTCTCAATTGCAACTATATGGTTTCTCGTTGATCTTTCCTTCGCTCAAACAAATCGCACCAACCTTCTTTACTTAGCTCCATATAGATCGGTATGAATGAAAAGAAAAAAAAAACAGAAATGTTTCTATAAATAAAATAAAAAAATATGATACTGTGTGAAATTTCCTCTTTATTTTTTTTAATAAATAAGACTATCTTGGACCCAACCCAATCATTGTGGCTAAAATTGAGCCTATAGATAATCCAAATTATCTAAGTTTATTTACTTGCTTTCATATATATATATATATATATATATATATATATATATGTT